>JAQYXR010000905.1:0-50420 GCA_030545055.2 Neoaliturus tenellus
GAATGTGATTTACTACAACGACATCAATAAATTGGTTGATAGAATGAGACTATTGCATGAAGCCATGGAAGCCGGTCATACAGGTTTAAATAATGAATGGGTAGCTCTGATTGACGAACTCAGGAATCGCGGTATAATTGTATAATTGTCCGCGGATATATAAGAATTGCAGGCGTATAATGTGTCAGTTCTAACATGAGCGTCGACAAGTTCGGACGATACTCCGCGTTAGGAGTGCAAGTTGGAGAAAACAGAAAAAGAAGTGGATTACCGCAAACACCTGAAGGTGACTATAACATAAATAATAAACGTTTAAAGTTTGTTAGAGATCCAGAAGAAGATGGAG
Source organism: Neoaliturus tenellus (assembly GCA_030545055.2). NCBI lineage: Eukaryota > Metazoa > Arthropoda > Insecta > Hemiptera > Cicadellidae > Neoaliturus > Neoaliturus tenellus. The sequence goes on from JAQYXR010000905.1 coordinate 347, forward strand.
ATGCAACAAATTTAAAAACAGTTAAGGAGGTAACATCTACAAGTTTAAAACTCGACGACAACCAACTGTATGATGCAAAATCTCACAGGGTTATTAACGTTGCAAAACCAGTCAATAATGGAGATGTTGTTAATAAAGGCTATTTTCTATCTGCGATGGAATACGCTTTACTGTTGGAAAAGACTAAAAGTGGAAAAAGGTACAATGCTTTAAACTATAAAATAACTAATGTGGCAGATCCAACCGAGGATACAGATACAATCAATAAGCGTTATTTGCACTCTGTAATACCAGAAAAGAAAAAAGATGGATTTTCCTTCTATAAATATACTATAAACGATATTGGATATCCTAAAGAAGAAAGTGATGGTGTTAATATAAAATACATTAAAGATAATTGTATTTTATATAATGGTGCTGTTATTGATTGTCATGGAAAAGTGTTGTCCAATCTGAAAGATGGTTCAACTCCATCGGATGCTGCTACCGTGAGACAAATGAATGAAAGCTTGAAGAAAGGAACATCCGCTTTTGTTAAACAAAATCAGGTGGTGTCAAAGAAAGGTGATGAGTTTATGCAAGGAAGTGAAAAGTTTACCTTACTACAACTACAAAATGACAAGTGGGATGGAAAAAATAAAAGATTGTCAAATATAAGTTTAGGCACGGAAGAACATGATGCTGTTATTTTAACACAAGTACCACAACTATCAGCTACTGGTGTTAATTTTATATGTAAAGGTAACGATTAACCCAAGTTAAATCTGGTAAAGATGATCAGGATTGTGCTGTTGTAAAACAAACTATAATTTTAGATAAAATAAATAACGTATATGATGGAAAAAATAGAAGAATATCTAACATATCAGCAGGAATAGCTCCGAATGATGTTGCTACTATTAATCAAGTTATAGCGACCTCTAAAAAGGATCCATCGGTGTATACATGTAATGGTAAACGTATCACAAATCTTGATAATCCTACATATGACAAAGATGCTACTAATATCGAGTATGTAACGAATCTTGTAGGTAATGTAGTTATTGATATGCATAATCATTTGATTAATACATCGATGAAACACAATAAAATCGAAGATTCTCAGAGAAACCAATGGATTAAAGATGAAATCATTGATAAATACTAGTAAAACTTATGAATATTTAAGTATGGAATACACAAAAAAGGATTCATTATCATAAAGTATTTCATAGAGTGAAGACGTTGGTTACATAAAACAACATAATGAAGACCGTATCGCTCAGTCGTCGTCAAGACAGCGGCAAGAGAGGACGTGGTTTAACATCAGCTGCATTATCCCTGCTCAGACGGATTCCAATTGGTGCTGTTGTGAATCGAACGATAGACGCTTTACCATACGAATTACATCTGCCCGGAGGTTATCAATATTGTGGACCTGGAACTAAGTTGGCAAAACGTTTAGCAAGAGGAGATCCTGGAATTAATAAATTAGATCAAGCTTGCAAAGAACACGATATAGCATATTCAAAGTATAAAGATTCAACAAATAGATCAATAGCGGATAAAATTTTAGCGGAAAAAGCTTGGCAAAGAGTAAAATCAAGTGACGCAAATATTGCAGAAAAAGCAGCGGCTTGGGCAGTAACTACAGCCATGAAGACGAAAGCAAAGTTAGGTGCTGGAAGACGTCGCAGAGGAAGACCTGCAAAAAGAAGCGCTCCCAAAAGAGGTGGAAACATTAAAAAAGGACATCGTAGAACTCGTAAGGCAAATGTAAAGAAAACTTCTGTTTGGCAAATGGTAAAAAACGGAGCAGGTTTATATCTAAGACCATACCGTGTGTACTAAATAAAAAGAATCAATTGCTAATTCCAAATAAAGCCTTAACAAATCATCAGTTAAATGATTATGTAAAATGTTTGAAAATACCATTTTTTCGAGGAGTTTTTATGAAAGATGCATTACCAACTAAAATATGGGAAAATGAAACTGGAATAGTAAATTTGGATTCCACCTATGGTCCAGGCACTCATTGGGTATGCTATAAAAAGCTCGGACAAACCGTTTACTACTTTGACAGTTTTGGCAATCTACCACCGCCGAAAGAACTGCAACATTATTTTCGAAACTCCAAAAACATTTTTTACAATTACAAAAGAGAACAACCTAACAATACTGAAATATGTGGGCATTTATGTTTGGAGTTTCTAGCGAAGAGTGTCAGTCAGCTTTAAGATGTCATCGTATACAGTGTCACTGAGTGGAAATTCATCCACATTGAAAAGTACGCTGTTCCCAGCATTGCGTCTATCCAAGGAAAGATTATGGGAAGCGGCATTACTTGATTTAACTACCTACAACTCAATTCCCAATGTTACGGAAGGAAAGAACAATTTACTACATTATTATGAAACTAAGGATGCTTCAGGAAAATACTCAGAATTGAAAATAATTACATTTCCTACTGGAGCTTATGAAATCGATGATATAAACCAATTACTACAAAAACAACTCGGAGAAGAAAAGATCACCGTTAAAGGAAACAATAATACTTTAAAAGCAGAAATAACTTCAAAATATTATATCGATGTCAGCTTGGAAAACTCCATTGGCAGTTTACTTGGATTTACAGATACAAAAAAGAAAATCTTAACTCCTGGAACTACTCATTCAGGTGATACAACTGTTACAATATTGAAAGTCAATAGTATCGATGTAACGTGTAATATTATACACGGATCGTATAGAGAAGGAGTGAATCAGCATATTTTACATACATTTTATCCAACTGTGGCTCCCGGTTTTAAAATTGTTGAGAAGCCACAAAACTTGATATACCTACCGTTAAACACCAGTTTCATTTCAGACATCGTACTGAACATATGGATCAAGACGGTGTTAGTGTTGACTTTAGAGGAGAAACGATAACTATACGGATACACATCAGAGCGGCAACATAAAAGTCGACATGGGATTATCATTTAAACCGCAACGGAAGAGTCGGGAGCTCAGTAGCTCCTCGACATTGGAAGAGTTAACATCGGACAACATTCGTTTTCTACAGAAGATTGGATTGAAACTAACAACAATGGATATCCTGGATATATCTCAAGGACCGACATTCGACGAAACACTATGGGAGAAGGAATATCACACGCACAACCCTTACACTTCATCAAAATTAAACAATAACGATGAAATAAGGATTCCCATTCAACAACAAGATATTTACACATTACCGTGTGAAAGTTATTTATACATTGAAGGACGGGTATTAAAATTGGATGGAAAAACTGCTTCAACAGTTCCTTTTATAAATAACCCGATGGCATATCTTTTTGATGAAATAAGATATGAGATATCAGGGGTGACAGTTGATTCGACAAAAAAGGTTGGTATAACAACAACATTGAAAGGATTAACATCATTAACACCGCATGAGAAGAATTCAATAGTCACCGCGGATGGGTTGCTCCTGATAAAGACACTATAACACCGAATTCCAACGGTCACTTTGATTTTCATGTACCTTTACGATTGCTTTTGGGATTCGCTGAAGATTACAAACGAGTAATAATAAATGTCAAACAAGAATTGGTATTACTCAGATCTTCAACTAACAAGGACTTGATACTTGCAGACCCTGCAACTACTGAAGATAAATTGGAATGGCAACTACAATTAGATAAAGTTGTTTGGAGAGTACCTCATGTAAGATTGGCCGATGAACATAGAATCCTATTATTGAGAAAGTTAAAATCTGACCGTGATATTGTGATGCCATTCCGAAGTTGGGAATTCCATGAATATCCTACACTACCTCAGACCGAACGACAAACATGGACCGTCAAGACATCAACTTACTTGGAACGAGCAAGGTACATAATACTCGGTTTTCAAACTAAGCGAAAAGATGTTATCACTGCAAATGCCGGTCAATTTGATAATTGTAAAATAAAGAATTGTAAAGTTTTCCTAAACTCTCAATTCTTTCCGTATGACAATTTGAATGTCATGTTCAGCAAAAAACGTTTTTCCATTTTATACGATATGTATGCAAGATTTCAATCGTCATATTATGGAAAGACTAATACTCCACTATTATCACCTGACCAATATTATTCCAAGGCTCCGATAATTGTAATAGATTGTTCAAAACAAAATGAATCGGTAAAATCATCAAGTGTGGATATAAAAATTGAAATGGAATTTGAAGAACCAGTAGCGGATGGAACTTCAGCATACTGTCTAATTCTACATGATAAAATAGTTACTTACACACCGCTGACCGGAATCGTGAAGAATGTACTTTAAACAGAATTAGTACAACGACTGCAGATTTTTGAGGTTAGAATTATCTGTCTCAATTTTTGAGGTTAGAATTTCGTTTGTGAAACACAAGTTAAAAACAAACATTTATGTGAGTGTATAAATTTCAAGGATTCGACGAAAAACATAAAAGCGAGAAAATCATGAGTGGAAAATTCATTATATCTTCGACCGTCGTATGGGAAACATCGTTCGCAAGATGAGTTCTACTAACGGAGAAGAAAATACACCTCTAATGGATGAGAATAGTTCAGATATAGAAAAACAAGTTGAACGAGAAATGGACGAGTTCCTCAAGTTTAACAAACATAAGAAGAGAGAAGAAGAAAAAGAAGAAGAAGAAGCTGAAAAAGAAGTAAAAAGAAAAAGGTTGAAGTTAACATTACAACTAATATTTTAACAGAAGTATTTCTTCGGATTTTCTACCCCATTTCTTCATGCATGACGAAAAGTATTTCAGTTGGAATTTTAAAATCATTGGATTATTCACCGATTGTTATTTTAAATCATGGAAATAAAATGGTTACATTCACTGAAACTTCTTGGGAATCATTTATGAAACATTTACATCTTTTGGAATGCTATTTGAGTAACAACACATTTGGAAGAAGAACAAGATTAAGTTTATTGGAATCAAATATTGAAGTTGATATAGTGAAACATCGTGGAGGACAAATGGTTCGCTTCAGAGATTTAACTAGACATGATGTAAAATTACATTTGACTAAAGAAGAATTTTACACTTTAAGTTGTACTACCGGTCCCGTCACCAGATATTTGAAACAACTAATATTTTCAAGTGCAATAATCAAAGACTATCTAATCGATACATTGGACAGACAACCTTTCGTTCCAATTTTATACGGTCCCGTGGATACTTCAATTTTTAATCGAATACCTCAAGAAGTGGATATGTGGAGACAATTGAACAACTATCACACCAACTTTAATATCAACGAAGAAGCGCAAGAAGTTAAAGAAGAACAATCGTGTTTGTAATACAAGTCAGTTGCTGACGAGACTTCATCATGAACAAACGGGTTTCGTTTTCTAATGCGCCACATATAATGGAAGTTAAAAAAGGTATAATTGAATTTCAAGCTTTTCGAGGAAATGATGGAAATTTTATTATAAAAGAATTAGTAATTTTGGATATGAACACATCTGTAGTTTATCATTACTTATTCAAACCTCCATTACCATTCAATAGACTAACAACTAAAGCGAAAGTTACAAACAAATGGTTGTACAAACATTTTCACAACTTAAGATGGGATGAAGGTTTTATTAATTATAACATGATGCCGCACATTATGAATCATTACTGCAAAGAGTTCAAAACTATCTACACAAGAGGATTGGAAAAAGCTAATTGGATACAATCATTTACAAGCAACGAAGTAATAAATGCAATAATAGATAGAGATTTCCAATGCTACTTCAATGAACTTTGTATTTCATCAAAGAGTTTTAAACATCGAAGGTCACAGTGCGCTTTGAAGAATGCCTACCGCTTAAATAATTTCCTTCAACAGAATGGTGGGGGTAATGTCGGTAATAAAAGTGAGAGCGCTACCATGACGCAGCATGAGTATTACTCGAACCTCCGAAGAGACAACATCTCCGACGGACATTATTATTAACAAGAAGATTAACAATAACATCAAGATGGCATCACAGAACTTTCTTCAAAATTTGGTTGATCAATTTAACGCTCATTCTAAATCAACAATCTTACCGACGAAGAAATGTTCTGAACTAAAAGAAGAAAAACATTACATCATACATACAATCAAGAAGATGGACACTTCAATTGGTGATGCTATTAATTGCACATTGAGCGAGGCGCCGTATACAGTTGGTGACGAACCGAAGTTTCAAATCTTCCTACCGAAACGGTTTGTACAACTTCTACAAAATGAAGATCTTCGAGTTATTCAACCTGGCGCACTCTATTTAATTTCACACGGACCGAGTGGAAACAACTCAACTGAACTAACTATTCATGTAACACCTACTACTAACTAGTTTGTACATAACATTGTAAATATATGTGTTTGTAATGGTTTCTCAATAAAGATGATATAAAACAAAAAAGAAAAATAAAAGAAGCAACATATTGTTATGTCTTTGTACATAGCAATATGTTGCTTTTTTTAAAAATTCCACGGGATGACCTTGACCCAATTTTGTGTGATAATAAAAGTGAAAATCAACTTGTGAAATTCATCAGTCTACGACTACCTTTCGTACGGTACACATCTCGCTCTCTATAACTAAAATACAAAACTTCAACATGTCCTTAAAGGTCAAGTGTGCATCTTACGATACCAACACCATTACGAGTTTTGAACAACTTGAAGATTTAACCAACGAAATGCGAGTTTTACTTACCGGTGGTTATCACTTAACTGTTGATGTTAGTGCTACTAATGTAAGGATGTTTACTAAAACAAAATACTGCGATGATGAAGTATTTCTTTCTACACAACCTACAACATCTTCATCGCCAACTGGTCAACATAACATCAAGTTCCACAAGTACTACCAATGTTAAATAGCTTTTATCAAATAAAACTAAGGAATCACGTGATCAATGTCAAGTTGATAAAAAGGGTGTGATACTTGGATAACTAATCATTCGCTTCCCAACTCTCGCTGCGTCAACACCTATTTTTAAAGATGTTATACAGAATGATGATTGAACTTGATGGAAAGATCTATGGAAAAGATTACAACACCGTTGAACAAATGACAGAAGATTTAGAAATATTAACCCGAGAAGGATATCAGGCTAAATTAATTTTAAAATTTCCTGAAGTACATCCGCTATCGACTGAAGAACTTATCGCTATGGCTAAAGCGGAGAGAGAGAAAAAGTCTGAAGAAAACAAACAGGAGGGAGAGAAAAAGTCTGAAGAAAACAAACAGAAACAAACTTCTTAAGTATCAATTTTCCTACATTAGTAAGGTATAATTTTTTAAAACTTCGTTTGGATGACCTTGAAATTATCCCCACCACTTTTTGTAGTACATAAAACTGACTATTCAACACTGTACACTCTTATTCTTTCACTGGACTCAGCAGCGTCAACATGGAAAAACAAAATTACAAGTACGAACCTCGTTACTGTTGTGAACAACAGTGTACAGATTTAGGACCAATGATGGTGGACGGGTTAGCTTGCACTAAGTGTGAATTTTTCGGATCTTGTTACTGCAAGTGCAAAACAAAACAACTACCGCCACCGGAATTGCGAACTTTCAAATTTTACAAATCAAGATATTTTCATACATGCTGTCCTCAAAGATGTTTCAAATTTCATCCTCTCGATCTAGCTTATTGTCAACGCACCAAGTCTCATCAAGATGATTTTTGTACACATATGATAAAAAGATGTAAATACAGATCAGATTGGTATTCAGATCCTGTTGAACCATCGAATGTGTAATTTCAGTTTTACACTCTTTTTTAAAACTTCAATTGGATGACCTTGAGATTTCCCCCCACCATTGGTTTTTTTTTTTTTTTAGATTCCCCCCACCATAAGTCTTTTAGATTTCTCCCCACCATTAGTTTAAGTTTTGTATCTTATTGAATCCACCTTTGAATTATTTCACTTCCAACATTCTAACTAACAACATGGGAACACCTTTCGTCAGGTTTCAACATATAATAACTGAGAGGGGAGAAATGGAAGAATTGTTTCAAAACTTGCTCGCTATAATGGATAGATATTATATGAGATGGATCAGAATTGATGTTCAATATTTACGTCCTGGTGAATTATCTTCATCATCACAGAGTGAGGAGGACGAGGAAACTACTACAGCTAAGATATTTGAATTAAAAGACGAAGAAGAAGAACTTAGCTTTTTATTTAATCATAAGCTCGCCGTTAAATAAGCCCCCTCCCTTGGCGGCGTTCCTCATTTACTCGCCAACTCTCCAACGATGAACAACTCTCCATTGGCACGGATGAATTCTAGTTTTGAAATAAACTCTAAAGAAGAGTTACAAGCTATTTTTAATATTTTACAAGAACTTGTAGATAATTATACAACTATCAAAATGAATTTGGAAATAACATACGATTGTCCTATTTGTGATAAGGTTGAAAGTTCAGACGAAGACAGTTTACTAAATCTAACTCCTGCACCATCTGACACTACTGACGGTAATAATGAAGAGCAAAATCTATCCCCCGCCACTTCTTTGTAATTCATCTTTCCCCCCACCACTTTTTTATTTAATTAACATTTCTCGCTTTCACTCCTCATTCCGTCTTCGACTTTTAAACTATCAACATAACTTCTTTTAAAATTTCAAACACTAATACAATCATGATGGATATGATGGATGAAGTTCCCTTTGTAACTAGAATGGAAGAGGATAAATTGAAATTGGAAATTAAACGATTGGAAATGGAGCAGGAAAACCAACTCGGAATATTACGTCTCTTCACACTTTTCAAATACATCATCTGGGGACTCTGCGTTTACCTTTTTCTCGTCGTTGGCGTTTGTTTCTACAACTCCATAGTTCATCACAAAAATTCAACCTGTATAGTTCCTGGTATTGCACATTGATTGTATTTGTTTTACGAATAAAGTTCAAAACTTAAATCTACCTATCCCGCTATCACCGGGTAGTTCAACTCTCAGAACTATTTCCTGTGCTAGCGGGATAGGCTTTTTTAAAACTTACTCGGGATGACCTTGACATACTTTCCGTAACCCAATTATCAAGTTGAATTTCAGTTTTATACTTACTTTTAATTTATGTGCAAATTTAGTTCAACCGAGATCTTCTCACGCGATAACCGTTATAAAAGGAGATTGTTCATCACGCCGCGACCATTAATTAACTCGCATTTGTGTTGTTCGCATCCTTCCTACTCATTACATATACGTTTCGCCAACTTCATTATACAAGTCTAATTGCTACTAACCTGGAGTTTCATTTACATTAGCACGTGTCGTCCTGTTTGAATCACCTTCGCGTGCTCGACGTTATATCTCATTCATCTGTCTTGTTCTGACTTCTACACGTCTGATATACTTCTTGTGATGGATACGCAATGTTTAAAATTGAAACTTTTGCGGACACAACATATATTACGAAGTAATTCCAAACCTTCTGTTTCAAAGATTAAAACTAATTTAACAAAAGTAAGGAAGAAATTAAGTTTTAAACCCGTTATACTCTGCTAGAACTTCGCAAGTTAGCGTTGACGATAGTGTTATTCACAACATTTTGCGTTCAATGTTACGTTTCCACAACTTCGAACTTGTTACACCTATCGACTGTGTTCAGCAGGTTTTCATATTTTACCCCCACCCTTCCTTATATAAGCGCGCTCACGACAATTCCTGTTTCATTGTTTTGTACACTCTTCAGCTAACATGAACTAACTTTTAATTTATGCGAAGTTTTACTTCAACCCCGGTTAATTTATGCGCAATTTTAGTTCAACTCCCAATTGTTGAATTTCAGTTTTGAACCAACTTTTAATTTATGCGCAATTTTAGTTCAACCGAGCGTCATCTCCACTCCCCCCATTGATTAATTCACCATCTGACATCTACAGTCACGCATATATTTCGACGCGTCATGTTTCATTCTTCATTCTCGTTCTATCCGCGGAACTTAACACTTCTATTTACCTTCTCTCTCTCTCTTGTTATGACTGCGCTATGTTTGAACTGACTTTTATTTTCGTTCAACTGTTAGAGTTTTTATTAACACCGTCGAATTACAATTTTGAACTAATTTTTACTTTATGCGAAGTTTTACTTCAACCCCGGTTAATTTATGCGCTAATTTAGTTCAACTCCCGATCGTTGAATTTCAGTTTTGAACCAACTTTTAATTTATGCGCATATTTAGTTCAACACCCCGATTGTTGAATTTCAGTTTTACACTAACTTCTAGTTTCGTCCAACTATTAGAGTTTTTATTAACACCGTCGAATTTCAATTTTGAACTAACTTCTATTTTATGCGCACTCTTCGCTCAACCGACCGCCGACGCTCTCACCATCTCCACCCCGACATCTATTGTCCCCACTTCTGGCCCACCGGAAGCCACGTGCCGTGGCATGTGGCTTCCGGTGACGTCACTTCCGGGCCAGAAGTAACCAAAACACACTACTTATTACGTATAAAACCATAAAATGAGAAGCTACTTAAAGTGTTACCGATGACGTAACAGTTATGGTTATTTGCACCTTTCTTAGTCTGTGTGGATTTATCTTATTCATCCCAATATTGTCTTTATGGTATTTTTTCGCTATATTTAGGTAAATTAAGTTTCATCTTGGTTATTTTTTCGTGGATATAGAGTGATGTCACCGTTAGAAATCTGTTTCTTAGAGATGGGTTTACATTGCTCTTAGAAGTGGACTCGATAGATGGTGAGTTACTAGGAAATAAATAATCAAAACCCTTACTCTGATTAAACATAAAATTGTATTCGTTCTCTGGAATTATTCAATTGTGATAGTTTAAAAAGTGTACAATCCAAGAAATAGAGGTAATATGAGGATCTTTCAACGATGATCTCGCTGAATTATCTATGTTTTAGGAATTAGTAATGTTTCTTTATCTAAAATAAAAAATATTTAAAATTTCTATTTTTGTAATAGGTTTGCCCCTTAGATTAATCTACAACATGTTTTTATTTGGGGAAATTGTTACTAATAATGTGTGTTCAATGACCAAACAAAACAGCCTGATTTTGACGTTATCGGCTGTTCATCGTTTATCAATATACTCATCTGAATGGTTTTGAAGAGCATAAACGAGTTAGAAGAAATTTTTTTTAGGAAAACTCTATGAAAAAAAGTAAGAATTTCAAGAAAATTAAGTGACATGATGTAAACAACAACGACATAGTACAAAGGGACCCAAAAAACTCTAATACTCAAAATATATCAGTGTGGTTTCAGACACTCAAAATCAACTAAATTGGCATTTATATGTTTTAATAATGCATGTCGTGACGCAGTTGAAGCAGGAGACACTATGGTGGGTATTTTTACTGGACTTAGTAAAAAATTTGTGTGTTTGGATAAACTTTCTACTCATCCTGTGAAACAAATGACACTTGAATGGATTAGTCCTATCCCAGTGACCGACATCAAGTAATGGAGGAAACACAATAAACAATTAGGTCTGTCCTGTCCACTATGAAATTGATTCTCTGTGGCATGCCACAGGGATAGACTTTGTGTCCTCTGCTCTTTTTTACATATATGAATCCAAACTGGTAGCCCCAGAGAGTACTTTGTTTGCTACTTGTTTTTGCTATCAACAGTTACTGTATCAATAGAAAACGAGGGAGATTGACATCCCATAGTAGATTCTTTTGTCCCTTTGGCACAATGTTTATATTAAAATAAATTTGAATTCAATTAGGGTAAAAATGCTTGCTTTTAAACCAAACAAAGGAAAAATTCATTTTTTCAAGTAACCCATTATTTAATCGCAATGAACCAAATTAAATGAAGACAGTCTGGGTATAAAGCTGGGTGATGTACTCGATCGGATCCAATAGCTTACAAAAACCGAGGGCAAGATAGCTAACGATAGTTTGTTAATAGTAATTTGGAAATTATCAAACATTAATCTCTTAACAACCTTCTATTACTGTCTACACTGAATGCCACATATTCTAATTAATCACCCTTTTGGGAGCGACAGAAATCAAACTAAAACTAGTTTTGTCACTTAAAAAAAGACAATTATTTATTTTTTATTTTTTTTTTTTTGGAGTTACATACCCTGAAAAGTTTTAGGTAGTTTTTTTTATAGATATAAATTTTCCATTAAAAAAATATTCTATCTATTTATATTCTTGAGATATGTTTTTACATAAAGTCTCAAGCCTTATAATATTAGAATAGTATTCATGGTAATAATAATTCTTTCAAAAATTTTATCTTACAAACATTATTATTGGATTTAAAATTATTCAAAGATTACCTGGTTAAAAAATAAATCCGCGGTTTGAAGGTTAAGAGCATCCTCATGAAACCTTTGCACAAACATGCTTTTTGATCGTTGGAAGATTATTCTCATATTTTTTCTGCTTTTGTTTTTTTCTGCTAAGATCATGATAAGTTGCCTTACCGTTTGGAGAAACTGGAAAAATTTCAGTATTTCTGAAATATAAGAGATGTAGCTCACGGGCATCATGGGCAACTCCAACATCACCACCAATCTCTCATGGAGACAATGGAAGATACAAGGTAAAATAAGGGGATCTTTAGCTTGTATTAAATACTTTACCTTAGGCACAGTGAAGACATGGACAAAACTGTACTCGGAAAGGATTTTCGACCCTACTTTAAGGGAATCCAGGTATTTTGCCCCTCTGTCGAGGTATTTTTCCCTCGCATTGCGTAACCGGGGATCCGCCACGTCCATGATTCCATGTCCGAGCCATTGTACTTCTGACTGGCGACTGACAGCGTGGAAGACATTGGAGATTGGATGCAGATTAGGTTTTCACTGGAGATGAAAGTCACTTTTGTTTTGTAACACTGGAGCGGGCTGGAGGTTACATTCCGTTTCTATTGATATTTTATTGTTAAATATAATCTAATCCAAAAGTTCATGTAGGACTTATTATTTTATTATTTTAATATATTGCTCGTTTTGGCGCAGTATATTTATAAAACAGTCTGTTAAAAAATAACAAAAAATTAGAAGACAAGTAAAGTTATTATATAACAATGGAAAGGAAGCAAATAATAGTAACAACACACTGAATTGTAAAAAAACCATATTGCTTTGCAAACTTTCTCAAATTTATTCTTTGTTTTAATACTAGCACGAGTTATTTCTAGAAATTTAGCCTAAGAAGAAATTAATTTATATATATTGGAAAATCCATATACATTCATTTGAAAAATTCTTTGAATATAATTAGTTTCCTGAATAAAAATTATAGTTGTTATTAGCTTTAGTGTTATATGGTCATTACAACAAAGATGTAATTGATGTATGTTGATGCTTTGATAAAGTAATAATAAATGAAAATCTAATATAAATAAATAAATATTGTAAATTTGTTCTCAAAATACATCCCACAGTTCTACTAAAAATTACTAATCTCCAAGATCTTAGTCTTACATATCATGGCCTGTTGCATACATTTACTTAAGTTTTTGTGAAATATAGTTCGAACAAAAATTCGATACCATCATGTAAATTGTTCTACCATTTTAAAAATCAATGCTCTTGACATGCTGTATTAAAATGTTGTTATATTTTCATAACTAAACCTCTTTTATACTTGATTTATAGTTTTAGGACAGCGAAGCAATATGGTGCCTATTTTGAGATGAACATGACTGAACAGCGAGTATGATAAGTTCAACAAATTAAATAAGGAGTGGCTTTGTTATTGATAAAGACCAACTTATAAATTTTTCAAGATCATTGATTAATAGGCCAATGAAAAATGCTTTGTACTTATCACGAGATGAACATAGTGAATTCTCATAGTGATTTTTATATTTTATACATAACATTTTAATTTAAATAAAAAACATCTTGGATATTTTTTTTTAGAGAATTGCAACTAAAAGTAAACAATACTTGATATCAGTATATAGTATTTTTATAAAGTTTACAATATTCTGTTTTATTATAAATATAAGGTTAATAATTTTCTCAGAATCTATAAAGATAATACAACACTGCGTTACAGTTTAAAGCCAGGAAAGTATGTAAGGTATTCTCATACGTAACCGACTAATATGAATTGCGATCTCACAGGATATTTGTATCATCAAATGCAATACCAACACAAACATTTAGAACATTCCTACAACTTATTACAAAATAATTCGTTTTGAATTTCTCGTGAGTTATTGGTATTATTTAAATTTTTTTTAAGCGTAGCTCTGTTGAGTATAAGTCTGCAAGCTCATGTAAACTTGTAATTTGAAGACACATCATTAATTTTAAATGAACGAAAACACTATTATCGCTCTTAAATATTAGCCTAAATTATATGGTAGATTATATTAACTTGTAATAAAACATATTTGACGTTTTAAGATAATACCAAAGACCTATAAACAAATCTACAGTATTATTACGTTGTAAATATTCTATAATTTTATTGGACATTGATAATTTTTAATTTTTATACATTATATCACGAAAAAGCTTTTGATGGAAAAACCCAAAAAATTTTACACATTTAATTTTGTATACAATAAAAAACTTGTTCATAGTACCAAGCATTGGTTATCATTATTTTAATTTAAACATAGAAATAAAAATAATAAATAAAAAAATCTGAATTCTCAGCAATGCAGGTATTTATTGAACCCAATTTCATTAAAATATAATTTTTTACGTTTAGTTTAGTTTAGTTTTCCATTACATTTTCATTTTGAGTAATATATCGTAATTAATTTGTTTTATAAATTAAGAAATGTGTATTTGAAATTAGTCATTTAAAATGTCAAAAAGTTAGTACAAAAGAAACGAAATAAAACAATAAATTACAAGAAAATCCAATCACAGAAAACATCAGCAATCTGCCAAGAGCTGAAACAAGACGAATCGTAAAATGTGAGATGTATGTTAAGCGGGGGGTTGTTGAATATATTTCTTAATATTCTGGGATCGGCTGTCGCTCTCAGAGATGATGGGATCGATGCGGTGTGTGAAAGGTTTAAAGATGTCTGTTATGTAAGATCACTGCGAAACCGTGAGTAATCGATCATATTTTGATACATGCTGTAATCCAGTTCTGCCTCATCTACACACAAAGCATTCAAGATTGCTTCGGCTGCGAAATAATTTAATCAACTGTTGATTGATTCATAATTAGGTTAGAAACATGGTTGAACTAAATAGGAAGGCCTCAAAACATTAGGTTTTTCTATACTTTCATATTATTTTGGTGAAATGAAGCTATGGAGTGAACCGAACTCTTATTCAGACGGTAAAAATATCGGAATTTGATTCCTAACGACACTGAGAGATTAAATCAGTCATGCGTTAAAATTTTTGACAACATTACTGACAGTAAATTAATTTTTATTTTCATAGTATTATAAATATATCAATGAGAAAATTTTGTCTGAAATTGAATTGCCCTAATTGAATACCCTATCAGCATGAAAATTGTTCAAACACGTTTTTAAACAGTTTTGAAACCAGTTTGGTTTCAAACATTTTTTGTAGAAGTTTGAATCAAGTTTAAACTTGTTTTAAACAGTTGGCCAAATCTCTTATTAAAACAATTTTAAAACAATTTAGAAAGAAGTTCAAAATTGCTATGATATAATTGGTGAAATATATGTGAAAAGTATTATACTTTTATAATCATATAATTATGAGATTGAAACAAAAGCTTCCAACATCACATACAGACATGAAAATGATAATAGCACTCCAGATTTAACACAGTTTGAGTAATCAGATATTTTTCATTTTCAACAATAATTATGTTTTTATTGCCAAAACCATGCAGATTAGTCCGAATGATTTAAGACCTATAATTTATTAAAGTATTTTTCAACATCATTCTTATTACTTCTAAAGCATTTAAACTTTTATGTTACATAACCAAGAACAAGGTTTAAAAGTTTTTCTTAACCACTTATGTGTCTTATTTAATGAATAGAGGCAAATGCTTTATTTATTCATTCAACTTAAATTGTGGTGGCATGACAAGAAAATTATACACATAAATTACTGTTAACTGATATTGTACATCAAACTCAAAAACATTATTGACTACTATTATAGCCTACAAGTAAATCAAAGAATATCAAAGTCTAATTGTGTCGAATTTTTTACATAAAAATTCTTCAGCTATTGAAAAAAATATCGTAATATTTAAACACCTGAAAATGGTAAATTTGTAAGTTACTTCGAATTAGAGTCTAATTTTAAGTTCTAAAACTTTTTACTTGTAACTCTTTTAAGTGCACCATTGAAAGCCAAGTTGTAAGGTAGTAATTATGAGCCATAAGCATCCCAAGTAACTCAGTTGTTAAAAGCGTCAGTATAGAAGGTGGAAGTCCGCTGGATCAAGACCTAGGGATATAAGAGGCCAAATAAATATTGATAGATTTTAATGAACTTTTTTCAATCAGCTGGACAAAATAAATACATTATGTTATAAATTGTTAGGAAAAAACTAATTTTCAAGTACCGGGGGGGACCTTGAAACATTTTATGACACACAGATCGCCTTAAGCATCTTTTACATCTAGGCCGTTATCACTTAATATTGTTATCTTAATATTGTGGTAAACAATATTGATAGTAAGCTCGGTGAAGTTATTCCTTTCGTTATCACACTAAATTCGTTCGCTCCGCTCACTCGCCCTCTTCCTTTTTAAGACGAGCTCGTTTGCTCCGCTCACCGGCCTATCAAAACTGTTTTAATTATATTTACTAGTTTAAAAATATTTTTACAAGTATTTTTAAACTGTTAAATTTTTTTAAACTATTAAAAAACGTCTAATAATATCTAAATAATCCATGTCTAACTTGTATTAAAGTAGTTTTAAAACAAGTTTAAAATTGTTTCGATACAGTTCAAATACTACTTGGGTAAATGCAACAATCACGGAATAAAGTTTCAATCAACACATTTAGTCGAACTGAAAATAAAAAATAGTATGCTAACATATGTATAATAAATATTTGGATACTATTTTATATTTTTTAATTATTCTCATACACGGGTTTTTGTTTACAAGATGTGTATTTTTTAATTTGTTAAGGATATACTTTATTACAGGTAAATACTATAATTATGTTTTAAATTTAACTTCATGTAATTAAATTTAGTATGGTATTCTTTTCATTCAGTAGAACATCATTTAGTAGGCAATGGATAATAGGCCTACTTGATTCCTTTAAGTATCCATGAATATACAATAGGAAACGTCAATGTAATCGAAGAAATGTTAAAAAACTTAAGTTAAAATATATAAACTTTAACAGTTAAGTTTAAAATTTGTAATAAAGTTTGACATGTAAATTACAGTCCATTAGCATGTGTAATTGACAATTAAGGATAAGGTTTGACCGACCATTTTGGTACACCACATGTTTCTGCCCTAATGCATTCTAGTGGTTTTAACTAATATCAGTTTTCGTTATTAATTATTGGTTGAGCATAAATTCACAGTTCGTTTTACTTAATTATAAGGTAAACTTTGTAGACTTACAATATGAAATAAACAATCCATAACAAAACTTGTTTCATGGGCATTATAATTGTTCATAAAAATATAAAAATAAAGAGTTTGAAAATTTACGAGTTACATTACAGTCATGGAAATAAATATAATTTAACATACGTGATGAATAGGAAGAATGTATTAAAATCCATCTCTTACTGATACCGTACACCTTAATCCAATATTTATAATCTAAAAAGGTTTGTGTTATTTGGTTTAATATAACAAAATGTTACCAAGAAGTGCATACAGACTCGTGTAAAAAAAATGTTTTCTCGCTCTATAGAATAAGTTAAGTCCAATAGATGTGAGAGAAAACCATGCTTTTGATACTATAAGTTAGAGTATATGTATATGTATCGTATGGCTATCATAGCCGGCTACCAACTTAAATAATAGGCCTAATAAAATAAATAAAATATGTTCTGCAGTGCAAAGCACCTGCGTCAGTACATTTACTAGTGGCCCGGGATCGGGCCGTTAGGATTTGTTCTGACAGCTGGCATAGCTTAGAGATCACTTGCGTAATAGTTCAGCTGCCAAAAATCGTTGTTCGTTTAGCACCACCTGGGGAGTACGTGCAGCTTTAATGGAATGCTGCGGACGCGAGCAACATCACCCCCCATAAGTTAGAGTTAATGAATATGCTAAGAATTATTCCTGAAAATCAATTGTTTTCTCGTAAATTATGGAAATCTGACTGCTATTCTATAACAAACCTTGATACTTTACATTGCCTCCAGTGCAATTAAAATTTATCATAAAAAAGTGTTTAAACGGATATACGTTGGACAAACGTAATGATAAATTATTATACTACATATTTAGATTTTATTTTCTTGTTTGGTTATCAATACTTGTAATAGTGAAATAAGTATAAAACCCTTTTGAAATGACATGTTTATTTATTGTAGAAACATTCATTGTTATACATATATTTTTATTTAGAAACTCCACTTATTGAGGAAAGTATACAAAAAATGTACATAATTATATACACCAAGATAATATTTTAATAAATTAACAATAATTGATATTTATTAGGCAGTAAAAGAGTTGAACGTTAATTTGACATTGTTAGAAGTTGCTGTTAAATTACTAAATTTGGAAATATCCAGGCCTAATGGAGTGTTTACGGAGCGTATTAACTTCAGTACTCGAGGGCTGTAAACAATTTACAACTTTGTTCGTAATAATAAACGACGTTATTAGTTTTGAACAAAGTTTCTAAACATCTTAAATCATTATTTAATAAATACAGTTTAAGGACCACTAAAATACCTCACTACTTAATTAGTCACTAAACATTGAAGAGTTAAGGGAAATGTGTTAAAAGGGAAACATGTTTGATAATTTACCTACGTGACTAATTTGAAGGTTACTTTTTAAGTGTCAGAAATTTTCTCTAAATAATAATACATAAACCAATGTTTTTTCTTGATCATTTATTAATTTCTTTATACATTTTATAAGTGTTTCTTTAAATTTTGAAGAATTTCATTCGATTATTTAAAGTGTTTAAGTAACAATTCAACAATATTGAAACCCATTAGTGTATTTAATACCATGGGATATTTTATAAAAAGAGTTCCATTTATTTTTGCTATAATTTATGGCGAAACGTATTAAGACTAGTTTTAGCTTTAAATCAAAGCTTGGAGGACTAAAATTACTCTCCAAGATACTTTTGATATGTAGAGGGAAATATTTATTGTTGTTAAATTTGATATACTATCGCATGAATCATGCTTGAAGTAATTGAGTAAAAAATTGTTAATACAGAACTCTAGGTGAGTCTTTTATTTTATTGCAATTTTACCGATCACTATGTTTGTTTTAATACTTTCAAAAATCTGATTACGTATTATATTTTTGACGTTATCAGTTTTATTACAATACTTTACTTGAATACAAATGCAGTTGTCGATTTAAATAAGTTTTCATTATCATAAAATCTGTACTTAAACGAATCTAAAGTTAATGAATTTTTACTAATAATAAACTTATGTAATTAGATGTAATTTAAAGTTATATTAGTTATGATTTTTATCACTTTTTAACATACAGCATTGAAATTCTGTATATATATATATTTACCATCTATAATTCATTGATTGTTAATAAATATTTGTAGTGGTTCACGTAGAGAAACTTGTAAAACCCCTAGACAAGTTGTATCTAAGTTTTCATTTCCTAAACATATTCTCCTGCACATTTTCTACCATCAGCAGTAAAAATATTCTCCTTTATTGAATTTAAAAATTATGCAATAATATCTGAAAAAAAAAATAGTTTTAATTAAAAATACTAACCCGCCCAACAACAATGAATCAACGCTAGAACATCCGTTAAATCTGGCGGGTTTTCCTCAGTGGCGGCATTGTTGAGGACCCGTGTCCATCTTTCAGGGGTGCCAACCGCACCGACAGTCTCGTGTCACGGCTGCCAACCGAAGCTCACCAATTACGGAAACTGTTACCGTACTATAACCAATTCGGAAAGCTTTCTTCAGTGTCGCTCGGAGGGCCGGCGGCTGACCGTGAAGCTATAAAGTGATCCGCCGCTCTGTCTTCGTCCAGTGTCCGTCCTAGAGGCATGAGCACCATTGTAAGTGAGTGTACAGTGTTAAGTGGAGTGCCTTGTGGATTAATATGTGGCTATAATGAGCATAAGCGGTAGTTGTTATGTACGGTAACTTAGTTTTTAATATTGTGTTACATTCTTACTAGTTTTTAATGTTAACGATTCATCTTAATTTTCATCTTACGTGAGGGTTAGTTGATATGTTTTTAGTTTTTATTTATTCATGAGATCTCTTGAAGATTGCCTTCATAATAATGTGCAAAGTAAATTTTATTTCTATATTGATTGATAACAATTATATTTGGAAGTTTTGTTATTCATTGTCATCAAGTGTGTTCGTAGTAAAAGGTTACCGCAGTTGTAAACAGAAATATAACAATCAAATTAATGCCTGAAATATTTTTTTATGATTTTAATTTAAAATCTCCAGGACATAAACAAACAATCAATTAAGGAAAACTGCATTCCAAGCAGACTTAAGTCTAAATATTTAAAAGGAGTAGAGAATCAACTCGATTGGTACCATACATGTAATGCATACATAACAAATCACATGAAAAGTCAACTATTAGAGTTTGGTATTAAGTTGGATGAAAATATCAAACCAACGTTAAAGATTTTTGTCTTTTGAAACATTTTTTGTTAGTTACCTACACACCTAAGGAAATTAATAACTCATAAAATCCTTAAAAATATTTAATCACAACATTACTAATGTGTTTCACCTTAATTATACAATTTATTAGTTACTAATTTACTTTGCTTTCACTAAAAACTCGCAATTAAATATAACCAAGAGAAATATTTGTTCTCTGACTCTTTATTTTCAACCATACAACAATGACGTGTATTACAAAATTAACTTATATAAATATAATAAAAAAACATTCTTTTTATTTAGAATTTAGTATGCACAAAGCTACTTTAAAGACTATAGGAACTATTATTGCACTAAAAATATTATTGCATCGAAATGTACACAGAAAGCACCAAAAACGTCACCAGTATGGCATTTAAAAGTGAAAGTATTCTTGTGAACAAATAGGAGAACAAGAGTTAGTGACTTGTGGGCGGCTGCGGATGCAATCTGGTAAATAGCAAGGATGGAAATAAAAACCTTTCTTTAGCATCTTCTTGCAGCGTCTCTGAAATAATACAGTTCACTTTCTCATTTAGGAAAAGCACCTTTAAATTCTCGTCCGTGGTGGAATTTTCAATTTCAATACAAAAATGAGAAAAATTTTAAATTTTATTTTTTTATCGCATAATTTTAACGCTTTGATGAACTTGGTATTTGCTGAACATTTTTATAACCTCATTATCTTATATCGAATTTCCAAAAAGGAAATAATTGTTAATGATATTTTCCAGATTAATGAATTATTTCCCGATTTTTACAATAGATTTTTTTCAGCTCACGATATGAGACGATAAATTGTCTCACAATTGACAAATTGACAAACAACACGCTCTTTGTTTTATTCAATACATAAACCTATTTAATATCAATATAAGTAAACCCTTCTAATGTTCGGCTCGTACCTATATCAAAATATTTGTTCCATGTACTTACATTTATACTAAATATTTCAATTGATTGTTTATTTTTCTAATGTTTCACTGTTTTTAATGAAAATTGAAATTAGATACACTGTATTATATAAAGTCCTAATATTAACTTTGTATTTGTAACTAAGGTAACTTCTCATAGACAGGGAAGTAGAAAGTTTTGTTTGATTTGTTTGGTCACTTGAGTTCTTTGGGCATCCTTAGAACTCCATAGAACATAGGGCATCCATAGAACGTGGAGAAGGAAATTAAGCTAAATCTTCAATTTACCTCATTGTTATTGTTTTGTCCTATTATATTGTTTTATAAACAAATAAATGCATTCTTCGTATTAAGGAAGGTAGGCCTACTTGTTTAACTGCTTTGGGCGAGCCAGAAGTCACAATAACACCCAAATGTTTAGTTATTGGTACAATCCATTCTGAAATGGACCACACAATTGTTGGAAATATATTACTGTAAAAGTTAACATTTAGAGCAGAGATGGCTGGAAGAAAGATGTTTTAAGAATCTACATGTTTGCCATTGAATAGTAGTCGAGTAAATTTGTATGATGACCCTAGAAAAATTGCTTTAAATTGTTTTATTTGTTATTTTGACTAAGAATTATGTGAATATAACAGGAAAAAAAGTCTAAGGAAATCGGAGTCTCGGAAGTCCAAAATTCAAGATGGCGTCCAAGATTTTTTCTAATACTTGAATAATGTTCTTTCTAACAATGTTTTTTTTAGATTTATGTCTATTTTTCCTTGAAACAATCAATAATACGTCTTAAAATAAAGAAAACAATCTGAAATTCAACATAAATATTTTATTTACTGGAATAAGTACTATATTTATGAAGACAGCCTTAATCTACCTTATATTATTTTTGTATTAAAAATAACGCCGATACTTTCTACTTGATAGCCACACTTACTATGGTCGTGGTCAGCAAATTAGTAATCATTCTCATCGAGTTCTACAATGTTATGATCACTTTTTGAATTGTCACATTGTTCCCCAAGTCCACAAGCTGTAGTACAAGATAGCCCATACTTTTTGCAGGAGCACCGAAAATTCTATCAACCAGTAGAGCAGTTGCAGTGAACGATTCCTAAAAGACTCTCTGGAGTGGTACTTTGGGACATCATGATTGGTGTCAAACATCCCTTTGAAATCTTCCATCCCCATCTCAAAGGATCCTCGTAATTTTCCTTCGCCAACCATAAAATAATTTGATAATACGATCGACGGCAATGCATTTTTGCAGATTCAGTAGGGGGGAGAATGTTAGGTTTCACAAAGGACGTGGCGTTCACTACTTTTTTGTTGAATAAATTGAATCTTAATTTCCCCAGCGAGTCATCAGGTGTTCCCCCATACAAAATGGAAATTTATTTAGACTATATGAAGCCATACATTAAGTTTAATCTACATCTGTCCATAAATAAAGGAGTTTGGCTATTTTCCATATGATTGACATAGGAAAAGAGTGTTCAGGTTTGCTGCCATGATAAGCACAAAAACCAAGATTTTTTACCATAAATGGATGAATATCAACCAAATGAAGCTGAATACCAAGTTTCATCCAAAAATATTGGTTAATAAGTGATATATTAACACATCCTTATTCTCTATAAGGTTAACATTGGAGCCTCAAAATACAATGTACTGTCTTTAGACTTTTTAATATCTCGGTAACCAATAAAGATAGAACAAAGTTTAAAAATACTCTTGTGTGATTTTTTTAGCCAAATTCAGTGGTCAAAATACAAATTTAAAATTTTTAAAATTGACTTGAAAAAAAACCATTTTGGGGTACAAAACCCCCCAAAACTACCCCTTTCGGTAGGTCTATATGTCTGGTTTACGAACTCCTCCGAATAAACGTAGGATTACACATCTCTACCAAATTTGGAGTCGATCGGACCGTTTTTACGAAAGTTATGAGAGTTATCGTGTCTAGGGACACACATAAATTTTAATGACTAATATTTTGGTCTCTGGACACATGAAAACGAAAAAGTAACATGGTCCCGGGCTTAAGTCTTACCATGAGACCTACTACGGTAATAGCTTATTCTCTATGGGAAATTCGCTAAAAAATAAACAACTTTTACAATCAACTTGTTAGCAAGTGTAAAACAGACTAAAGCGGTTCAACAAGTACAGTGATTTGTGTACTCACACTTTAAACATGTTTTTCAAACAAGTATCTCACACAAGTTCTCATACATGTGTCCCAGTGTAAACGTACCTTAACACCAGTATCATGAATGATTTCTTTGGTCTGATTAGGCTACATGAAGTATCTTGTAACATTAGGTCAAGATAAATTTGATAAATTTCTGAAATACTCTCTTTTTTACAATGTCATGCAACTGAGAGATTGTATCACAACCTGTTATGACATGTAGCCTATGAACAGTGGCTTGGAACACAACTCATCTCCAAGCGTTTCTTTCAGTTTCAAAATGACAAAAACTTTAATTTTTCTATTCATTCTATCTCTGTTGGATCTGTAGTACAATGCTTTTGTGTATAACTTGGCAAGGTATAAAAGTAGGATAAGTAGATCTGCATATTTTCCTATCACTGTAGTTGTTTTTATTTCAGATTTGCTTACAGTACTTCAGCTAAAACAATGCTTACACCAGCATCGTTCGGTGCATTAATAACATTACATACTTCTTATTTTAACTGAATGCTCATGAAATCAATCAGTCTCTGTTTGTTTATATTTACTGATAACAAATCTTCTTTCCTTCCAGAAAACTCATTCGGGGGAACAACTTTCAACTGGAATCAAGTTTTCCCTCTCCTTAAATGTGTACAATAATCTTTTATGTTCGGATCATCTGGATAGCTATCAAACTCAACAGTGGTTCCTACATCATAGTAACGAATCACAAAATTTACATATGATGATGATATTTCCCCAAATGTTTGGCCAACTTACTATCCAAGATATCCGGTGAATCAATAAAATGTTTTTGAATAAAAAATGGCGTTTTTGCGTTTTTCGCATGTAATTTTCTTTGATTTAAAATTTTGATTTTTCTCACTGGAACTAGGAAAGAAAAAAAAACACGCAATTTTGTATATTGAAGCTTTGCTCTCTCTCCATTGGTTACCGAGATATTAAAAAGTCTAAAGACAGTACATTGTATTTTGGGGCTCCGATCTTATGAAGAATAAAGATGAGTTAATATTTCACTTATTAACCAATATTTTTTTATGAAAAATATTTATAATAATGATGTATTTAGCTTCATTTGGTTGAGATTTATGGTATCATGCAGCAAACCTGCAAACTCTTTCCCATGTTATTGAGAATCGGCAAACTCTTTTATTTAAGGACAGATATTGATGAAACTTAGTAAATGGGTTCATATAGTCCAAATACATTTTTTATGCTTAAAATCCACTTTAAGGTATGTTCCCCATACCTGCATACTCTTTCCCTATATTTATGATAAGAAGAATAAACATTGATTTCCCTATTTATGAGCACGTAATGAAATTGCTCTTTCTTCATGTTAATCATATGGAGAATAGGCAAACTCTTTTATTTATCGACAGATATTGATGAAACTTAGTAAGGCTTCGTGTGGTCGAAATAATTTTTTTTAATATCCCATGGCAGGTATTAACCTACATACTCATGCCTATGGCGTTTATGGGGAGGGTACAAAATATCAGGTTCCTTAGGAATTCGCTGAGTACGCAGGTCTGCTGCAACGGGGGTATTTAATATTCTCTACCACCACTGAAGACAATTTAAAGATTCTAAATACTAAACTGAATTTTTTTTGCTTGAAAACGTGGGTATAGTGAAGAGTACAATAATTTATTTTCTCTTTGTAAAATTTAAAGAAATCGTTTTTACCCATCGTTTTTTGAATTCTATAAACTAAACACTGTTTCTGTGGATTAATTGCCTTGATTCATAAATAATTTCTAGGTAATACAGTTCCACAGCATTGCACCAAATTCGATCCAAATTGGAAGTTCAAAAAAAATTACTATAGTAATACAGTAAAGTTTAATAATTTTTCAGATTTCTGGGCGCCATATTGAAAAAACCAATTTCCGAGATTCCGAATTTATTAGACTTTTAGTATATTATTCAATATACTTATAGGAAGTGAAATCCACAAAAAAATCTCTTAAAGCAATTTTTTTAGGGTTAAGGGGTTTTATTTCATATCTTAACTAGACTATAGGCTATTAATGAGGATTAGGTTTAGGATTTTTTATTAAATAAAATACAGAGTGTTTATAAAGAAACTTCGGGGTTTTGAGGTTAAATATTTAAACAAAGTAAAAATACACATGTTTGACAAAGGTTTTGAAGGTTGTATTTTGAAGGTTATTTAATTAAATAAAGTTCAGTATTCCACCTCTTCCCATGTCCTGGCCAGCACGGTTGCAACACAATTGATTTTTGGGTCCCTGAGATGGCCAAAATTACCAATATTCCCAGCATATACCAGATTCTTGATATGCTCGTAGAAGAAAAGTACAATGAAGTCTTATCATTGTTCCTTGAAGGCCATGGAATAGGCCCTTCCCTTCCAATCCATGTTTTATCGAATCAAGTGTTATGTGGCTCGTGCACACACACCCGAAGTAGATCGGTGCCCCAACCTTTTTCAATGTGGACTAAACTCTTGTCTACCTCTAATTCATGATACTGAGGAAATAGATACTCCTCTAAAATGCCACAATAGAGCCTTTGACACGTTGAGACTTTTGAAACATAGCACTGACCTCAGCTACATTATTTCAAAGTCAATACTTAGCAGGGCTGTTAAAATTTGATGAAAACATCCGCAATTGCTATGACTAAAACTCGATGAACTACTCTTTTGATATGAATAAACTATATTTTTCTATCTCCTAAAGTTATTCAGATAAGGGGTTTTAAAGCAACTTTAAAACCCCTTTGTTCTTTTATAAACACTCATATATCTAAAAATATTAAAATTATTTAATGTTTGATACACTACATAATTACATTCTTTAATAAACAATAATTAATAAATATTAAGGAGTAAATAAAATTTAATCATTAATGCATTATGTGTCACTAATTTTACGAGAGGTATAAGGGATGAAAAAATGTTGAGTAATTATTATTAATTAAAACTGTACTGGATTATGTCCGATTATGAGTTTTTTTATACATTTCACTATCCATTACCTTATTATTCAGATATTCGCCTAATTATATTCGGAAGAATGTGCTTTTATTATGAAAATTATTTTTACAAAAACAATATTAAATTCAGGAACGACGACAGCAAAAATAAAAATAAAAATATTAAGTAACCATTTATGAATATTTATTTTTTTTTGAAATTTAAATGGGTTGTGTAGGAAATAGATGGTACCATAACTGTCACAGAACATCACTGATTCAATAAAGTCTTTCATTGATCGTGGCTTGAATGATGAGCACAAATGTTACATAGGCCTACACTGCTTTATCTACAAAGAACTTAAATTTTGTTGAGTATTGTTTTAAATAAAGTAATCAACAAATCGAACATTTCCATGTTATGTGGTCAATCATATTAAACGTAGATAGCTTCCAACGTAGATAGCATCCACGAATTACATAACTTGATGCAATCGTCTTTCTCACTCCACATCACACTTTTTGAGGTTATAAACATAAAGAAAAAGAAACAAAATAATGAATTATAACCGAAGATCGCCTGATGTACTTAATTGCGTTGTTTACATTATTATAACCATACTTCCTTATACTATACAATCGCATTCGTAGTGGGTTTCATACTGTACATCGTACATCTACCGTATATACATTGATAGTTAGGTGCATATCTATACATCATTTAAAGTTATTTTTCGCAATTTAATCATTGGAACTTATTGAAACGGTTACAGATCAAATATGTTTTGATACATTTAGAATGTTACCAATGGGCTGTAGCAAACAAGTTGTATTTTTCTTTGAGTCGAAGATATGAAATTTATTTTATCCAAGGTCATTGTAATCAGCATCAATTATCATATTACAAGTAACATAATAAAGGGACAATAAAAAAATCTACTACAAACCAGTTGCATAGTGAAATCATAATGATACAGGAGTCAATTTGTCATATAGTAAAATCATTGAATAAACTAATATTTACTTTTAAAATATACCTTACTTTACTTTGATACTTTATTTGGAACACCGACGCAATCTGTGGTGCGTATTTTAAGGTGAGTATGACTGAAGGGATGAGTGTGATGATTGTGATGGATCAGACGAGGTGTAGCTTTGTTACTGACAAATATCAGCTGTTTCATTTGTCAGGATCATTAATTAATAGCCCAATGACCAAAGGCAGCTGGGTCCAATATCGAACCATCAAAAAGCACTAACTTTTCTCAGGATCGAACCGGCAACCTTCAGATTCAAAGGCGAGCTCTTTAACCACTCAGCTACCCAGCCAGTTTAATGGATACAATGTAGTGAAGGTATTAAGATTATCTATTATGTCTTATTAAAAATATAAAATCGATCTCACACAAAAATGTATTTTATGGTTTTTGAGGTAATTAATTTGTATTAATTGATTTGGGCTATTAATTAACAATCCTGTATAAAGAAAATGATGGCTTTAGTCAGTAACAAGACTACAAGATAGCGCCACAATCATCCTACACTCATCTCTCATTCATCCTTGGTTAAACTACCTAAAGTTGGGTCGCCATTTTAATAAGGATATTAAAGGTATGCCTTATTGGAGACTATAAGTGTTTTAGCTGTGTGAATTAAAAAAAATATATTGCCTATATGATAATTTTGACTTCTGACTTTAATGATATTGATAAATACTTACTTTCTTATCTATAATATTTTTATATTTCATTGATAACCGGTTTTATTCATCAAATGGAATGAGGAGTAAACATTGTTATGAATACGATGTATTAAAATTTTATCACGTCATTTAGATTTTTATATCTGGAATTTAATACAGTAAGATCATAACTGAACACTTATTACGTGGACAACTGTTTGCCATTTTATTGTATTTGCAAATTGTATGTAAGAACAAAAATGCATATTCTAAAACGATTGAATGTTTTTAATAAACAAAATTTTAAAAAACAATTTGCATATTTACTGATGGGAAATCGCTCAATAGGCAATGTATCGATATTATCCGCGACGTTTCCTCACTTATGCAAAGTTATACATATAGAAAGTGATAACAGAAGATTTAAAAACAGATGAATTAATATTCTGTACAACAAGCGAAAAGTAAGCAGGAACAAATTTTGAAAAGTTATTTCACAAATAATGAGGAAGTTTAGATAACCAAAGCCACGTCCGTACTGGCCGAACATTCGTGCTGGTGAACTTGTTTGGCGAACACAACAAATCAACAAACATTCCTAACGAACAATTACCGGCCATATTATTTACATTATAAAACGTTAGCAACGAAAAAACAAAAATTCGAAAGAACTTTGTTCGGCGAACATGTTTGGCCAGTCCGGACGCGGCTGAGGCCTAAAATAGCCAGGATTGGTACAATTTAACAAACTTAATAAACACAATTGCTTATTGTTAAAACAGATTGTAGAAAAAATTCCAAGAAAACCGTTTAATAGTTATTATTTTCAAATTATCTTAAAAACGAAATACTGGGTTTCCATGAAGTATTGCCCTGATAAAGAAACCGAATAGTGTTGTATTAATTCAGTATTAGTTCATTGAACAGTTGAGGGTTAATTCAAGTTTTATTTGCAACTTTTGAAAAGTGTTTACTTAAGATTTTTTAGTATTACGAAAAATTAATATGTGTGCCGTCAATATGTGTGCCTTGGGTTACCTCTAAACCTTCTAAAAATATTTTACTTCATTTTTTACTTATTTTTTTATAACGACCATTTTTTTGTTTTACTTAACATATAATGAGTAATGTATGTCATTGGATTTATTATTTTGTCGTTTAGAGTTTATAAGTTAGGAACTAGGGAAGAATAAACCGAATCCTTAACAAATCAGAGAACATAAAAGAAATCCAGGGAGGTCAAGCGTGGTGATCGAGGTGGCAATTTAGACGGGCCATGACGATTTGTTTTTTGTAGTTCATTACAAGGCAATTGCATTGTTGTCAATCAACTGAATTCAGTTGTAAACAAATTAATGAGAGAAAAACTCGATTAAATTCCCTCAAAACAAGAAGCGTAAGATGCGCCTGGCTATAATAGTGTCCGTACATCAAAACTATGAAATCAGAGCAAGCCTTTGTGGACACCCGGTATATGCTACTTAATAGCGTAGTTGAAATATAATAACGAAAATATGTAAGTGCAAGGAAAAAAACTATATGAAAGAGGTGGTCTTGTTGAAGTGTTTTTAGTTTGAATGGACTTTACTTTTATCCCTATATTGGTAAAAATACTTTTATTTCACCTATAATTCAATTTATTAAAACATCACATAATACATTACACATTCCCAGGCATTTTCGTTTGCTATTTCAAGGCGAGGTATATAGTACAAAAAAGCGATAGGTATGCTAATGTCAGTTCAGGTTATTTAAAGATATCGTGAATTTCAAAGATACGACGAAACAAGATCAAAACCTGTCGTTTATTGGCTAATCCTTTTAATTTTCAAAGTTTTTATAAAAACAGAACTAAAACCATATGATTAGAAACCTATTTTATATGTTAACAGAAATGTCATAGAAATTAAAACAAAACAATAGTACACAATACATACCACATATTAAATCTTTAATAAAATGAATATTAAATTACTTGAGCCATCTACTCAGGCTTAATAATCCCATTATACCACGAGAAACAAAAATTAAAAAAAAAACACCAAATATTAATAGCTTATGCAAAGATTGTATTAATTCATCTCATAAGTGAAATTTAAGTCGCTTCACTTAAGGGGGTGTTCTGAATATTGCACGAATGGCTCAAAGGCTGAACGCAATCGTTGCATATTCTAGATAATCAACGACCAACTTAAAGTAGTGTATCACTGTAATAACATGACGAAAATTGATAGGTTATAGGTTAGGATTTCACTCCCAAACGTATATGAAGAGATATCGCTAGACATAGTCGTCGTTCTTATCACATAGTAATATGATAACTCTATTTTGGTTTTAGGCAAAAAAAAAGAAAAAAAAACTAAAACATGAATTGTAATGGAATAATCACTTGATGTAAGAATTAAAATTTAAATTGTAACACTACTTTCGTCAACTCCAAGCTCTCACTGGTCTATATAAGTAGAAGTGCAGAATTATAAGAAAAGGCGACATCAACAACAACAAATAAATCAGTGACGTTTTTGGTGCTTCAGCTGGTAGCAACTGTCAAATAGATGTGACGTACGTGGCGCTTTTCCCTTGGAATCGGATCTAGTTATCACCTACTATTAGAGTATTCTATATTCGGTGGGTATGTTGCATGCATTTTAAAAAGCATTGTCAGGTTATGGGAACGTTTTTATGGGGTTTCAAAGGGGTCTAAAATGGGTTTTGGCATTTTTAACATGAATTTTTGATAATTCAAGAATTAGAACTAAAATCATTTAAAAGAGCTTAAGAAAACAAACAATTTTGTATATTGAATTTTTAACTTAGCTTAACAGATTCCGGAGAAAAGCTAAAAACCGGTTTCCCATGTTAATCTTATGAGAAATCAATAAAACCCTGCATCTTGCTTCTATATCGATATAACTTGGTAAAATTTGGTATGTGCATTCACTAGGAAGGGTTTAACTTGTATTTGTTTACAACACCCATGTGGCGGAAAACCGACATACTCACTCACCCCCATGGGGTTTATGGGGAATATTAAAAAGTGCCGAATATTGATTACAATTTTCACCTTATCCAACCATTACTTTTCCTAACAACACAATTTTTTTTAACAACATCCCATTGCAATAAACCTACATTCTCATTCCTATGGTGTCCATGGGGAAAATACAAAATCTCAAATTCCTTTGTAAATTATCTGAGTACGCAGGTCTGCTGCCACGGGGGTATTATATTATTTATTTGTTATATTTGAACTCACTGCATCGGTCTAAAATAAATAAAATTAAATGACTCCTAACTGTACAATCGCTTTCATTATAAAATACTAACTTACGTTAAATATTTTCAAAGTATCCCCTGGTCGTTTTCCTCACTGAGATGAACTCCAAAGATTTATACCCTGAGAGTAGGGACAGCCACATCAAGTGGCAACAATGGATTGTTCACCAGTTACGACTCAGCTTCCGGTGGCCATCTGGCGGTTCCGGTGTTAGCTACGGTCCCGTCCAGTCATACACTTCAGCTGCATTTTTCCGTTACGTTTGTCGGTTTCACTCGTCCGGCCATGACTAGCCAGGATTGCGGTGTCTGATAGGTCAAATTTGTCAGGGTTGTGTATTTTAAATAATACATGTAATGATAATAACTTTGTTTATTATTGGTAAACTAGGCAATTCTTTGAACATTTCAATATTATTACAAATATTCAGTTGATTATTTAAAAGCGTGTGTTTAATAGTGCGTTGCTTACATAATGTATACTATTGTATTACAAAATAAGTAGTACTCAAATAGAAGAATTAAAAAAAATGTTAAGTTTAACTCTCATAAATTCAATTAAAATACTTTTTATCATACATTGTACTTGGCTTACATTCAAATTAATTCCACATTTGTTTTACAGGTTCTACTAGTGATATGTGTTTCTCGCTGTGCCTCAGTACTTACAGAGTCTCCCCAGTACAAGTCCGCAGAAAACGTCCAAGGGCCCGTCTCAAAAATCACCGAAAGCTTAAAAGGAAGTGAGTAAAAATTATTTTGAGTTCCATTGTCATAAAGAAAACACTGTAAATAGGGAATTTACAAAATATTATTAACATTACTTTATTAGCTGGATGTATTTTAAAGCACTTTTGTAATTTTATACAATTTCAATTTATCAATGCTATTATTATAATTATTAGAAGAAAATTTTTCTTATGTGTATCGTGGACTATCAGTTTTCCAAAGTGTCTTTTAATACTTTTTTAAAATGGCTTTAATAAAAACTTTTAAAATGTATATAATTTAAATTGGGAGACTTGTATATGCCTAAACATAATTGTGAATTGCATGTTAATATTGGTAGTATGTTACAAGAAGTTTATATAACAGCCAAGATATTTTATAATTTATAGTTCTAAGGACGTATCTTATCTCTTCGGCAAAAATGTATATGAGACTTATTTTGAAATCAGTCTCCAGGTAACGGTTCCTTGTGGTAAATGATTATCTAAACTAATCCTACATAACATAATCTATTATTTTATGTTTATTTTTTTACGTTAAGGGGACCTGCTCTAACAGCGTGTTGTAATCGTTACGTTACGTTAAGTTGTGTAACGTTAAATATACAAAATTATTTTATTTTAATATAATTTCTATAGGTGAGAAACACACAAAATAAAAAATAAAATACCCCCGTTGCAGCAGACTTGCGTACTCAGCAAATTTTCAATAAAAATTAGATTTTTACTTTCCTCACAAACACAATGGGAACGAGGATGTAAGTTGCTGCCATGGGTATGTTGTAGGTAAATATAGGATAATACCTTAGCAGGACAGGTACATACTAACATCAAGTTCAGTTACTTTCCATTTCCCCCATAAATCCCATAGGGGTTAGTATATAGGTTTGTCAACATATGTACATTGTAAGTAAATATAATTTTAAATATACCTAGTGAATGTACATAACAAATCTTATCAAGTTAAATCAATAAATAATTGATATACATTGTTTTGTTGATTCTCCATAAAAATAACATGAAAAACCTATTTTTGGATTTTTTCCGTAACCCGTTAAAAACCAAGATAAAAATTCAAAATACTTTTTTAAAACTATTTTAAACGGTTCCATTTAAAATATTTTTTTTTTTTAAATTGATAATTTCTAAAAAGGTGAAAAACGTATATTTAACCCAGTGGATGTCTGGTGGGGACTTACTTAAACAGAAGGTATTAACAGTCGATAATTGTAAATAAAGGCTTTTTATCTTGCTTCATCAACTGGTATAAAACAATATATAAATTAACTTTATATAATTTTTTATATTGAACAATGAAAACTGAATAGCCAATTAATCGAAACATCGGAAAGCGATAGTTTATCGGTTTGTTCTGCTCCATTAACTGCCTTACGTCAGAAATGCAATTATGTTTACAGTGTTACCGAACGCACAGGTTCTGTTACGTTCTGCCCGTGCAAGCACGCATCCGCCCATGTAGTTTCTCACACAATTTAATTTAACGATTCAGTGACTTACAGTATAATCGTCTCTTGACTGCATTCCATATAAAAATGTATTGTAACGTATATGTATCAAATGAAAAAACTAATATTTATTTTTCATGCATTGTTATTTCTTGAAAACGAACAGTTATATTTATGAACCACTCATCTTTTCATTCAATGCAAGTTTTAAAACGATATTTTTTGTTTTATTTTCTTGTTATACAGTTAAACATATCTGTAATAAAATTTACCTTTACTAATTAAAAATCAAGCAGAGATTTATGTAAAAGTTAGGCCTATATTTATAGACGATAACAATAAACATTAAAACTTCCTGACTAGCTGATATGAACCATAATTTTGATGTTCGTACCATCCACATATCTTCTACAGTTTCATGTTCCTGTTACAGGCTTCGACCAAAAGCTCCAGATAGACCACCGCAAATACGATGGTCCCGATGACGATGGGCTTAAAGAGAGGAGCGACGAAGACATCAACTACACTTATCCTGAGGACGTCCAACTTGTACCCCAGGTCCCGGTGACACCAGACTCTCCTAAATATGTTCTTGTGCCTATAAAGGAAACTTCCAGTAGGCCAGGCCTACCCGACAGATCAACAAAACAACGATTTACAAACAGTGGAACCTACTATACCATCAGACTTTGAAGAAGAAATTGCGAAAATTAGAATACCTCATATAGGACTTCCAGGTTACATAACAGACCCTCCCCCGCCACGGGAGGAAGAAGAAGATGAGGAGGACGAGGAAAGATAACGAGGAAGAAAATAACGATGTCCCAAAACAATGACAATTACTTTACCAACGACTTTTCTGGAACCACCTGAGTTTAAGGACACGGTACGACCTACTCGGCCTCATCCTGTGGTAAAAACCACAAGAGATCAAGGAAGAGACATACGATTTATAATTCGAAACAGACCTGATCCCAAGAAGCCACTGATCATAACAACATCGTTCCCTTTTATTCGCTACGAATGAACGATTTCATATTAAAGGACCCAGTGATGAGGACAGTGAAGAAATCAGACAACTTCTGGGATTTACAAGTATGCAGAGTGAGCAAGAGTTATCTCAAAGTCACTTACCTGATCTGCTGCCACCTACTTTGCACCATCAACCTGTAAGACAACATTACAGAAGACCTCCTCTGCTACACTATGGGCCACCCAGTCCAGTGCCCTCTTCGACCTGCTTATCCAGTTACGTCGACCAGTTAGGCCGTCAATGCCTAGAGTTCAAAGTCAAAAGAGTGTACGTCCGTTTACCCAAGGCACTACAGGTATTATCCAGCTCCCGGACCACCGAGATATAACAGAGTGAAGGTAATGACTCAAAACTTCGTACAACACCCTAGGAACAATTACAGGAACAGAACTCCTTTGATGATGTCCACAGCGGAATTCCGTGCAGTGAAACTAGCAGGGAAAAAGAAAGAAAAAGAAAAAGGCAAAGGGTGAATGCAAACCGAAGAAGATCATAAAGGGAAATCCACTTCCACCACTATGACCCTCAGCTAAGTGCACAGCTGGCACCTCTAGAAGGAATCAACTTCAAGGAAGGTGAAGACTATGAAAACGATATAAAAGTTATCACGAAAGAAACTGAGATTAAAGACGACGTAGAGAAAGGCCATGAAGATTATGAAACAGCATAATGAGAATTTAGAGAAGGAAATGGATCGTCATAAAGCAGAGACTGAGCACAGATTGACACATCCTGAACAGTACTCTGACTCTTACAACCCGCACTACTCGGATAGTGGGTCTGTAGAATATATAGACTACAACATCAAGACCGACTCCGAGTCGAGTATTCGGGAGCCTCACCCAGCCCATGAGTATCCTGACGAGAGAGTGTTCAACACACAAAGATCCTTCGGGATGCAAGCGGCATCATCCAATATAACCCAGCCATACACTAGTCCCTCCACCCTTACAGGGAGGAAGATACGTCAAGCATCAGGTCATTAAGTACTATTATAAAACGCCAAACAGTGATAACCACTAGGAGCTAGGTTGTATTAGTTTTGTTAGTTAGTAAATTTATACATTCGTGTGAAGTATGATTGGATTTTGTACCTTTTGCTTTGTGTTGTTCACGCAATGTTTTGTTACAGAGTCTGTGTTTTGTAAAATATATGATTAAGGATATGTGAAAGTTTAACTTTTCATCCATTAAACGTCACTTAAGTTTTTTACCCATATTTTAATGTAATTATTACATTTTTTATAACTTTTAATTTAAGAAAAGGCGTAAAATTATACCTTTTTTTGGAAGTTTGAAAACTTTTAACTTAATGTTATGATGATTTGAGGTTTTTGTTTTAAAATTTCTAATTTGTCTGTCAATTGACCTTTATCAAAAATATGGACTTACAGTACTGAGTTTACACAGGGTAAGAATTGCAAACCTAAAAAAATGCATTGCTATATATTTTTTTATAGTAGGTATAAAAGTTTTTCAAAAACTATTTAAATATTTTATAACTTTTCAGCTCTGCTCAGAGTGTTTATAAGATGTCATAGATACAAAAATCTATTTCATCCTCTACAATCTTAAGGACGAGAAAATCGCTTGTACTTATAAAGAAACTTTGACAGACTGTTTATGTTTTCTTTTTGTGGTAAAGAGTTTATTTTTTTGTCTTTCAGGAACAATATTTATAATACACTATAGTAAAAAAATCAAGCCCATAAAGAGGAAACGTCTGTTTCCGTCGTCGGTACAAAACTAAACCAAGATGAGCAGTTTACTTTGTTAAGGAAACCTTAAAGGCCTTTAAGCCATCAGTGGTTTTCGTATACAAATATGAGGCAAACTATAGAGGAACTATATGCAAGTTTAATGTTATTCATATCACGTCTATTGGGCTCAGTACCGGAATGGATTTTGAAGTCTCAAAGGAAATCAATTCCAATCCGTTTATTTATTGTTACTTAGCTGCAAACTTTTCACTCTAGGGACTGAAATAATATTAACTAAAATATGAACACGGTTTTTTAATTATTTGTAGTCCATGTTTATTCAAGGAATTTGTTTTATAGTGCAATTTACAGATTTAATAATATAGGCCCTGTGTTTCTCTTTTTTTAATTTGACAATTTACATTAGGAGTCAAAGAGGAAAATGTTTGTTAAAAAAATAAAGCTCAATGTTTATTTTGTCTTCTTTAATGTGAGTGATAGTAAATTTTTGTATTGTAAAATATTTTATATTGACAAAAGATTGAATCATTACGTTCAGTTTACGATATAATAGAAAAATATTAAATAAGATAACGTAAATCTTAGGGTATTATATTTAAAAGGATATGTAGAATGTGAAAAGAACGACGATTTTTTTTTATTTAGTTTTATCTAAGATACCTTACAATATTACGAGCAGAAAAAATTATGAATATAAGTGAACCATCAAGTAAACAATACTGAAATGTATTTTAACAAATATTGTATATATGTTTGTTTTAACTTCCTGATTAGTAGTATTACAGGTATCAAGACTTTTGTAATTAATTTGGACTTTCATTATTAATTATAGGATAGTCAAACAACTTATAACAAGTAATATTTACAATCATGTTCTAGTATAGATTGTGCATTTGTTTACGATATGAATTTGTCTAATAAATATTATTATTTTTAATGGTTTATACAATTGATGACAATAATAAAAATAATAATTGTGAATACATGTATTTTCAAAAATATTATTTGAACTTGACGACTGAAGATCTCAGAAATTATATGATAAATAAAAGAAAGGGAATAAAAGTAACAATGGTAATGGGGGGTAGTGAGTTTTCATGTTTTTTTCAAGAAGTATAGTTCCAAAGACTCTCAGAGGAGACATAAACGCAGTTTATAAAACGCGGCCGTAATTTACAAAGTTTTTAGGTTTGTTGTGGGATAACGGAGTCAAAGATAAATATAAAATTAACATAATGCACTATTGAAGACAAGGCAAAACTAAATATATACATACATAAATAAATATGTATATATTTATATATACATATTTATATACATATAAATATATATATTTATTTATTTATGTATGTATATATTTAGTTTTGCCTTGTCTTCAATAGTGCATTATGTTTATTTTTATATTTATCTTTTGACTCCGTTATCCCACAACATATGTGTATATATATTATATATATATATATATATATATATATATATATATATATATATATATGAGTAAATATACACATGGTGAATATCGTAAGGTGTCCATAATGAATTACAGACAAACGACTGTTCCTATAATCTTCAAACAAAATTAATTTCCACTAAATTGACTAAAAGGAATATCGGTAAAATTCCAAAAACTAGGGGATACATGTTCTAATCTCAGTACTTTCCAATTTATATAATATAAGCCATGTTTTACATAATTTTAAAGGTATTGTAAAAATAAACTTTTTTGTGGAAACAGAAGTTATATATCTTCAACAGTTTAAAAATAGTGGCCATTTCTTTGAAAAACATTTCCGTAACCGTGAAAAAAACGTATTTACGTAACCGATGGGCCTAGAATCACTCTTATTTAAAATTTGCCATCCTAACTAACTGTAATTTAATACAACGTGTCACATGTAAAGATTGTTTTTAAAAAATCCAAAAAAATAAGTTTTGTAAATTTGTAAGCCTATTTGGTTTGAGCTTAAAAATGTCAAATGGTAACATGTAATTTTAAAGGTATTTTGATTTCTAACAACTTTCTAACTGACACTTATTCTGTGTAAAAAATAGTTTTATTGTTAATTAAAAAACAGACTATTTTCTTTTTTAAAAGCTTGTTATAAAAAAAATTGTGTAAGATCATAGCCTCGTTAACTAATGTGTTTTAAAAAATAAAATGTTATATAAAATCACTGATTCTTATAAATATTTTACAAACAATATAGAGTAGTCTTCTGGCTATGGGCTTCAATTTATTTGCATAAAATTATTTGTTCTTTATAGAAAAAAGTAAACCCCTCATTCCTTGTAAATAAACAACACCATAAAAAAAAAAAAAAAAAAAATACTAATAACCAAAAGACCATAAGATGTCATCAAAATATTTGCAGAAAAATTACTTCGAATTTTATCTATCTCAAAAGTGTAGGCCTATAAAGAACTTAGTAGGCCTACAGAAGAAATTAGTTAGATAAAATAGAACTTAAACATAGTAATCGTTGAATAAACATAAACGTATAATTGTATACCAAATTCGAACTTTTCGTATTGATGAGTTTTGCAAAATATCTGTAAAATTTTTCGTGGTAAAAATAGAAATAAAATTAAACGTCTATGGTTATTTATTAATTATCGTGACATAACAGACGTAATAAAGAAGTTTCTTTTTAAAGTTATTTTTCTAATCACCTAAACACTATAGCTATAAAAAATGTCTATCACATAGTCTAGATTAAAATACTGAGTGCCCACAAAGTCCTACCCTGGTAGAAAAATTTGAAAGTTTAACAAAAAAAACAAATTACAGTGTCTTACATCTTGAGTTTTTTCACAGCTATGTAGAAACCTAATACACTTCTCTGAGTGTACATCGGAATACTTTTAAAACTTTTAGGCAACTTAATAGTTCGTTTCCAGTATTGGTTTAAAATTTCCCTAAAGGGCACACGCTGCCTCTTTCACAAAAATACGCATGGCCTCTTAATACTTTTTACATTAGATGCACGTCTTTAAAAGCCTGTCTTTGTACAGTATTAGGGGAGTAAGATAAGTGGAACAAAAAAGACACACTGACGCTTTTCATACTGGCTTGCCATTTCTGATTTGTTTTTCGTACTTATGTTGTAAATAAGCTGAATTTAGGTGTTACGGACCTAATGAAATAAAATCTAGACCAAATTAATTCGGTTGAAAAACAAGATGTGCAATATGCTTGTTTCGTTAATGTATTTCAAATCAGAACAAGACTTTATGAACACCCAGTATAATAATAAGTGAGCATAATATAATAATCGTATCGTAAAATTCGCTAAAGCGGTTGTATAAGAACAAAATAAAATGTTGAACAGTCATAAATTCCCGCAGTTATTCTTCAAAGTTTTCCAATTATTTCCGGATGAAGCCCCAAACAATAGGATACGTCTTGGACGCTCTTATTAAATACCCTAATAATAGCAAATCTTAAGTTTGTTTACTAATACCACGTCAATTAAAATTTTAACTAAAATTAATATTTTTCATTTTCTTAATATAATATAAAATCCAAAAACAACAGAAAATGTTGTTTTTATTAATCGATTTATTTAATTTCTTTCCGTACATAAAAAAATTTCTGTTGGCATTTTTATATCGTACAGTATATAAGCATATGTAAAAATCATTTTTTAGGATTAAAAACAATTTTTTATAGACTTATATTTTTTTAATATTAATATTTTTTTAAAGACTTGGAAAATGAAGTTTGAAAACAGTAAGCACTGAAATACCCAAGCAAAACTCTTTTTGCAAAAATATAACTCAAATAAAATATTTCATTGGAATTGTTATTGCACTGGAAAAATTGGAATGAAACAGAGGCATTGATTGCTTGGTTTGAATACAGAAGACAATAAAAAAAATAATATAAAAAAATAAATTTATGGATAAAAGAATAGAATTCTCCTTTTTAACCAAGCAAAACCTGTTTGTAAGAAAAGGTGTAGAAAACAAATGGAGGTTACAGCAATGATAACAACAATAGACAAACTGACTGACTCTAAACACAAAACACATTTTTGGATACTTTTTTTTTACAAACTAAAATACATTATTTCTTTCGTGTACTGAAGCTTGCTTTTCTACACAACAGATGGTGCGCACGGTTGAGCTTATTGCATTTCTAAATTGGAGGGATATTTAGAGATTTTTTCTCTTGCACACAGAAAAGTCCTCTAAGTTTCGGTAAGTGTGTTAGTTAAAAACTAATTTACACTAACGTAAAAAAGTATATGAATAGATTCTAAGACTTTTTAAAATCATTTACCTATTTCATTGGGTTTTTTATTAGTTTATGAGTTAAAGGTCAAGTGTGTGAAACATTTTATAAATTTGTTGTATGCGAGATATATTTTGAACGATTGCAGAAAAGGAATATTTTAGTGGGTTTGCACTAGAAAATTACATGAGATTAACTGACTAAAAAGTTGGGGATTTAAAATCTTTTGATACTATTTTTGACAGGATTAAATGTAGGTAATAAAAGTAATGGATAAGTTTCCATTGATTATAATAAGTCTTTATAGCTATATCAGGCCTCTAACATGACTATAAAAGGCTTAATGTTTTACATTAAGTTTAATTGTGTTTCTGTTGTCAGTAATAATAATATATCGTATGGGCTAATTTAGCCAGCCAGCAGGTTTTAAGAATAAGAAAAATAAATCCTGCGGTGCGGAGCACCTTAGTCAGTATATGTAAAAATATAAGCTCTAAAAATAAAAATTATATCTCTCTTTATAGAGCTAACACAGCCTAAATTTTTTTAATTAGTCCTGGAAAGGGCCATTTGCATTTTGTCTGGCAGATGGCATAGCTGAGAGATCACTTGCGTAATAGTTCGCTCCCAAAAGTTGTTGTTCGTTTAGCACCTACCGGGGAGCTGTGCGTGCAGCTTTAATGGAATTGCTGCGGACACGAAACAACATCACCCCCCTGTCCGTTATCTGTTATCAGTGAAAAAAATGCATCTTTTATAAGATTAGGATGGGACTAAACTTAATCAAAAAAATTTTATTCAAACGAAATACTTTATAACAACTATAGAAAAACAGAGCTAAAATAACCACAGTTACAAAATCTTCATTTATTTACTTAGAATATTTACATTTTAAGTTTTTCAGAGAAAGTTTATTATAAAAATAACAAAATATGACAAAAGTTTCGCTAAACCAACAGATAAATGTGTAACATATTTACAAATTATATTTAACGATAAAGATTCACACCTTTGTTGTTATTTCAATAATATAAATCAATACTTTTTAAATTCATCATTATTTAAATATTATTTTTAAACTTAGAAACACGAAGAGGAGAAGAGCAGAATTATTATGTACAGCAGTGTGGTCCACATTTGAAACATTAAAGGTTAGAGTTCTAATATGAGACGTGAGGCTGAAACACAATTTGTTCCGGAAAGTCATTACTACTCATCCCGTCTACAAATAAAGTAAATAATAAAACAAATAAATAAGTTCTTTATTTGGTGGGAGGCATTCAAAGTTAATTTTTTTAAATACAACTCCTTTCAAACACTAGAATATTTATTGTATAAAAATTAATTTATTTGTCAACGCATTAAATAATTTTAATAATGGCATTTTTTAAATGCTCTATAACTAAAAAAAAAAAAAAAAAAAAAAATGGTTACACAGTACAGTACACAGAAATGATTCCATGAACAATATAAATAAAAACATAATAATGTTTCTTGGTTAGGATTGATTGTTGAGTTCATTTTTTTTAACCTCACTCTGAAAACATTTTTAAAATGATGATTGAGATGTACAATGTAAAATAATAAGCCTTAAATATGATTCAAATTTTATCCAATCAACATTTTATTACTTAAAGTTAATCAGAGGGAACTTTAGATCAAGCTTGAGTATTAAAGTTAATAAAGGGTGTTCGGAAACTCTCTTCCGAAAATCTGTGTTGTGATTCCAAGGTTCAAAATAACAAAAAAATGTTCACGGGAACAGATGTTTTAAAATGCTCCGTTAAGCCGCTAACCAACATTTTGTTTTTTTACACTTAACAATATTTATTTAGGTAATGAATGGGGAAATTTAGTTAAAATTTAACATGAACAGATGATTATTTTTTCAATGATTGTATCAAAATGCGGTCATTTTAAGTTTTTACTTTCAATAATTAAAAAAACGAACATTTTTTATCAAATTTTTACAAGTAGCAAAAAAGTTTTTAAATTGAATTATCTAAAAAAATTACACCAAGTTTTGTAAAACATTGGGACTACAAATAATGGAGTTATTGTGATTTTTATCTTAAAATAACCTAATTTGCATTATTTATCATGCAAAATCCCTGTTTCCTTCCAGAATAATGGCAATATATCAATTATTTGTTGACAGATCCTTAAAAAGTTTGTATTATTGGTTAGACAATTCAATTTGTCAACTTCTTTGTTTTTTTGAGATGTTTCAGGTTAAAAAACTTAAAATGGCTACCATTTTTAAAATGCACATTAATAATGCAGTTTAATAATGCAATGAACATAATTCCTTAAAATTTACATCGGGGAGATAAAGGTCGATGCCGATTTTTAAACTTACTACACACCTCCATTAGGGAAATAAACATTATTAAGAGTAAAAAATAAAATGTTGGCTGTCGGTTTAAAAAAGAATTTTGGGGCACATGGTTCCCACGATGTTATATATACATATTTTTTTTCATGCTGATATAAGGAATATCCACACAGAGTTTCGAAAGTGAGTTTCTGAACACGCTGTTATGTAACATATTAAATAATTATACATGTCCTCCGCAAGTTGGTAAATTAAGTAAACATAGAAGATGGTTATTAGTTAGGGCCAATCCAATAAGAGATCGTGCATTGCTGAATCTTAATTACATGTCTCATGTGCATCGCTGAGCTGCAAATAGCAGAGGGGAATTCATGTCGATTTCATTGAGCAGCTTTCATGGAATTTTAAACGGTTTCTCTAATCCCTGAGGAAATAAACCAAAATGAGTTTCGAACTTCAATAAAAAATCTCTACGTTTTTAAATGCCACCCAGTTGCAAACTTTCATTGCCCATCAGATTACACTGATCGCCACTTCGCCACATATAGTCTGTCTGATTCAAATGGGAATCCTAGTAAAATTACAAACATGGGATTTTTACGCGATTTAGTTTTAATTTAATATACAAAGCTACTTTATGTTAATTGTTGTTAATAATACTAGTAGAGTAACGACAAAATGGATAGAATTAGGTATGTAAAACGTATTGAAATTGATTAGACTAAACATATTCCTAACTTTATAAAATAAATGAATACTTCTAAGTTTAATTAACGAACTAAATAATTTATTTGAAGGTTCTTAAATTTGTATAAAGTTAAATTTTGTCCACCTCATAATGCTTTTACGTGGACGAGCTATTAGTTATTTTATAATGAGTGGCAAAATTAGTCGTTAAAGTAAATTTACCTGATATGAGTTTGCCTCTTTAAAAAATTCCTAGAAGCTCCGAATTTCAATACCAAATAAAAAAAACCATCAATTTACTTTTATAAAAAAGGATTTTAATGT
Source organism: Neoaliturus tenellus (assembly GCA_030545055.2). Lineage (NCBI taxonomy): Eukaryota > Metazoa > Arthropoda > Insecta > Hemiptera > Cicadellidae > Neoaliturus > Neoaliturus tenellus. The sequence continues at coordinate 44,646 of JAQYXR010000905.1, forward strand.
GTTTTAATAATGCATCACTTTTCAGTCCTGAATAAGTTATTGTATGTTAAAATTAACAACTCTTTAGGAAATATTTTATTTATAATTACTAAATACTATTTGATTTGCAATTTCATTTTTAAGATCTAAACACATAAATACAAAAATTATATATTGAATTTTTAAAGGTAAATATGTTAAACAATATTATATTCATAATTTTCAAATTTAAAATAATCTTCTTTATCGTCATTGCAATTCAAGCTATGGTAGTTTTTTCATGTATGTACTGTATTGTATTTACAGTATATATATATATATATATATATATATATATATATATATATATATATATATATACTGTAAATATATTTCGTATTTTATTAAAAAACCAAAACCACCATAAAATTGTTGATAGTAAATGAACAAAAACAATTTAAGAATGAAAGTATTATTATTATTTACTAAGAGTGGCCCACATTTGAAAACAATAAAGGCCGGAGTTTTAATATAGACGTGCCTGCTATAACATACATTGTCTCTGCAGATATTGCCTTTTACGTGACTTTTTTTAACAAGCGTATAAAAATTTGGCTTGAAATCGTTGCAATACTGAATGATTGAAGATTATATAGAGTAAATATGTATTTCTATTCTGAGGAAATCTAATTATGTATCACCTCAAACAATTTTCACTTAAACTGAGGAGAATTTCTGAACAGTTTTAAAAAATTCTTAATGTATCTTAGATAGTTAACCTGCGAGCTAACCTTATAGGACAAATATTTATTTTGGTTTCAATAAGAATTTTCTGTCTTCTCTTAAAAAAATCTTGTCAACGGTTGAAAAATCTGTTAATATTTAAGAAGTTACTGTAAATTAAAATATCCTAGTATCAACGGTAGTAAAATTAGATTTTAATAATAAAAAACTCAATAACTATTTGACAGTAATTATTATAACTTGGTATACCTATACTTACAAATGTAATGATGATTTGATTTACATTAATCAATGGGTTCTAGTATTGTTTTTACTTTTTAATCTAATAAAGGATGAAATAATGTCATTTTACTAACATTCAATTTAAAAGTTTAACTATAGCAAAATTTATGATAAGAAAATTAGTTGTTTTTTTAAACATATAGGCCCTACTCTTGGAAATGGTAATTACTACTCTCATAATATAAAACAATTTGACAGATGATCAATGTCACTTTTGGATGGTCGCATTATAATATCCTCTATGATTTAATGATTCTAAATTAATTGATCAGTCATCTGAAAAGAGAGCGTATCCATATAACATGGACACACCCTCGCAGAGATTAGTTAGATTATCGTGTGATTGGCAGCTGATTTCGCTACAAGTCTGGTTGCCAAGTTGGCTCAATTGGTTATTGAGGAATCGCAATATAATACTAAATGATTATCTAACGAGTTATGTGTTTTGTGTGTGTGTAGATTCTGTATCTTTGTGAACGATTGTTAATATTTAAACCGACTGAGTTTTAAAATGATAATTGATTTACATATCATAACAATGTTTTAAGTTTATTATAAATTTATTACGTCTACTTGCAAGTGTAAACATTATTGAACGAAATCACAAATTAAACTACAATACATGGAAGTATTTAAATAAGACTTGAAATTAAAGATTAGTAATAGAGGTTTTTTATAAGCCTACAAACATTGTGTAACAGCTAATAAGACAAACCTAAGCCAGACCAGATTGTACCATCAAGCTAATTAGATCTAAACCCCATGTATCACGCCACGTTACGGATTATCTGAATAATTTGAGACCACAAATAGAATGTATTACTATAATTTCCGTCTTATATTAAGTAAAAGGTGAGTTCTTTGTTGAGTAAGTGTAAGCATTAAAATTGTGTTGGCACCTATACTACAGTAAATTTTTACTGTAGTATAATGATTATCAGGTTGAAAATAAGACAGTAGGTGTCTTATTCCAGTCAATTTTTAAACCACCTTCAACGATGGTTCATTGTCAAACTTCTGATATCAATTTTAATTTTTTTATCATGAATATTTTTTACAAATGAGGAAAAGAAATAACAAAAAATATTACAAAGTGATTTAAAAAAGTCACTGACTATTATATTTTTTGTTATTCTCTGGATTATATTTATGTTATAAAAAATTAATAACGACGGATAATTTAATACATTTAAATATGGTTTACTTTTTTTAATGTCAGAATACCGGGATTAGAAGATTGATAATTAGGAATTTTTACAAAAGTATATTTATTTGGGGTTTTATAAAAATACTGCACCACTATACGTTGTTTGTAAATCAAATTTGGAAATTTTCATTATGATTAAGGGTACAAAATAAATAAATTGTCATCTTTGACTCTCATTATTATTGAAATTTCAAAACTGTCTCCTAAACATTGTCCTCTGATGCAATTATCTCCAGTACCCCAATTAAAATCTTTTGCCCCATTCCCATTTCCATCAATCCACCACCTCCATTGTAAGTCGATATTTCATCAAAACTAAACCGTAGTTATATTACTAATTTATTTCTCATTAGTTATTGCGTTTATTTTTTAAATCATGAACAGTTTTTATAGAAAACATAAAATAAAAATTTTAGCCAATTTTTCAATCTCCCAGTATTATATAGCAACAATAGCATATTAGAATTATCCAAAACGATGGAAACTATAACAAGATTGTAAGAGATTATCAAATTGAATGGTGTCTTGGTCTTTATGGAAACCTATTATTCTACTTGATATACCTTCAGGTTTGAACTATTTGTGTAACTAATATGTTACCTTGTTTACTTTTCAAATTTTAAAAACAAAGAAAAATTTTACATAGAATATACTTACAATGGGTTAGGCTAGACAGCTTTCTAGTACTATATAAGATATAAAAGGTGTTTATAAATTATTAACAACATTTTTAAATTCATTAAATAAAATAAACAAGCAGCATAGAAGCATGGGAAGTGTTTTATTAAATATAAAAATTTAAAGCCCGTTTAATTTTAGTAACTTTAAAAAACATTAAACTTTTAGTAATTTTAAAAACTGGTTATAGATAAAAAACATTTTAAATGGGTCCCTTGGTCTTATCATTAGCTAGAACTATAACCTTAAAGATTTTTTCTGGGTTCTAGTTGAGACAAGGACAACACGTTTTTCAAGGAAAGCTCAGTACATTAAGGAACTTAGAACAGTTATAGAGGTTATTGAAGGCACTCCAACATTGCTCAGTAAATCGTAGTCTGAGGTTGAGTTTAGACTACAAACTTGGCGCACACAGCATAAGACTACGTGGAAACGGTTTATCTAAAATGAATTATTTTATACAATTTTTTTTCTTGTATTGTGATAAAAACTGATTAAAATATGCCGTTTAATAACACAATTCCCATGTTAATGGTTATTTATGTACTCAATCTTATAATGTGTTTATTGATTAACACCACTCTGTAAATATAAAAAACATTTTTCACTTAATAGTTTTTTTTTTCTTCTATAATGAAATTAAAGTTGTTTTACTTGCTTTCCTCTGCTAACAGATGGTGTCGTAAACTAGGTTAAAGCGATGTTTTTTTTTTCAATTTATATAAAACATTAATGGGTTTGCAATACTTTCCATAAAAGGTAATACTGGTAAATTGGTACCACAACTGGTAATGATACTTGGTACTACTGGTACTTGGCATGCACAATGGTACATTTTTCTTACCAGAGCAAAATGCCTTTTTTTGTTACCAGAGTGAAATACCTCTGGTTTAGATGAATAAAAATAATAAAATAAGGGATTGTTAAGGCCCTAAAATTATTTTATAAAAAATACAAATCAAACTAGTTGCGAGTAGTGTGAAAGTACACAAGGTTAGACGTGTTATAAACACTGTGCACAGTAATCATTTTGTAGTTTATAAAGATTTATGTTTAATTCTTTGTAATTTACTATGTGTCAAAAAGAATAAAAAAAGAATGGGTGGTTGTACTGCTGCCGTCTATTTTCCCGATGCCAAATATCAACAGATCTGTCTAACATGTAGCGTGTTCTACATGGAAGGAACATTGTTGAATCTGCGTTGAACTCACAATTACTCATACAGTTTTATTTACTTGGATTTCATGTTAGGTTATATTTATTTTAAAACTCAATTAATAAAGATTCCTTAACACTTAACTTACATACATATTTCAGAACAAGGCGTTGATTTGTGAATATAAACTGGTTTTAATATGAAAATGGTTTCATTGTTACAGTTGTATATAGTAAAAAAGTGAACAGTGAATAAAGAGATATATTTAACTTAAATTAAGTTTAATATTCCATTGAAATTTATATTTAAATAATAAATGTACTATAGTATTAATAAAAACCACATACTGAAATTTGTTGTACAAATCGTTTATTTAAGACATATTCTAGCAATGACTATACATTTAAGGAATTATAATATGATATTTTTCAGTGCTGAGGATGTTAAAAAAAATTTTATTAGTGGTATCAGTAATTAAAATGTATCACTCAAAAGTACAGGAACTTTTTTAATTCAATTATTAAATAACCTATATTATTATTTTTGGTTTTTATTTGGCTAAAGTAGTTGCAACCTATAAAGATGAAAGTGATAATTAACATAGGTTGTTTTGATCCAACACAATAGTATTATATATATTTTGCTAAGTAGTTTCAGTCTTTACAAACTTTATCAATTCTAAATTGTCTATAGGGAAAGAAAAAACTCCATTAATTATCATAAAGTTTTTAAACCCTCTCAATTCAATATTTTTTATTTAGGCTTTAATGTCAGTTAGTATAGGGGACTAAGAAAGGAATGTTTATTTATGAATTGGGTTTAGGACGGTCCATGTTTATTTAGGATCAAATAAGTCTACAAAAGCTTAACGTTTTTTGCGGGTTAAATGGAAAATTAGAGGCTTTGCTCTCCAAAAAATGTAAGCCTAAAAAATCCTTTTTTAGTCAATAGTTTTGATAGTTTGACTCTTTTAACATTTCCTAGCACTTATGATAATCAATATAAAGTATGATATTCGGTTGCTGAGTTTTTGTTTAACCTAATAACATTGCATTAAATTGAATGTGATATTGGTTTAAATAGACATAGTGAATTAATGAATTAACCAATTGAAAATTAAGTTTTAGAACTTGATCAGCAACCAAATTTAATTATGACACCCTCGAAATTACCTAAGTAAATTAAAAGATAAACACTATTGGTTTATGATAACATAAATCTCACACTTAAATTTTATTGTTACGCCTTAAAAAATTGTTTGTATTTTAGAATAAACCAAATATAGTACCATCCGACAAAAATTATTTTATATCTAATCCTTTTTAAACGTAATCGTTGAATGTGTACATATTTAAATAATAAAAAAAATCAATAAAAAAAAACTTCACATATTCCCACATAAGTCCACGTGGACTTTTGTAATATCATCCAGTTAATATTAACAATCCCAACTTATTTCCGTCTTCAACGAAGAAAAACCTCTAATTAATTTGGCATATAAACTTTAGTAAATAAAATCATTTTGAACTTTATGTTTCTTTCGAAGCAATCACATAATAATAAATCTAATTATATTGTTTATTTTGAAAGAATGTTTTAAGATAATAGCCTAAAAAATATAGAACATGCTTATCTAAAGATTATTTTTTTTCACTTTGTGGTTTTTAAACATTTAATTTGTAAACTTTTTTTGTCCTAGCGTATGGTAAAAATTTTCAAGTAAGACACCCATTACTTGCAGAGTTGTAC
>JAQYXR010000906.1:0-50404 GCA_030545055.2 Neoaliturus tenellus
AGAGTTCTAAAAAAATTTTGTTTATCAGCACATAATTCTACATTAAAATCTTTTATACATAAATTGAACAATTTTTATGAACTTTTTAAGTTTGAAGTGGTAAACTTATGATGATGATTAAGTCATTTAACTCTAAACTGTCATAAAAAAGTATTTTGTTTAATTTTCCTTTAGGAATTACGTCGTTTATTCTAGTACTCAGTACAATAGTGATTTAGTTCATGCATCAACTATTTCCATACGGTGTGTGTGAGAAGTATAATTCTCTCTCTCCATAACAATTGCCAGCAGTCGTTTTTTTATCTCGAAAGAAAAGCAAAACAGTGATTAATTGGCGCAAAATTGGTCATTTTACATGTCTGTGTCTTTGCGCAGGTATAATTAAGCCAATTTGAGTGTTGGAGAGATGTAGTTAGTTCCAGCAGTCATCGTGGCTCGCTCACTCCACCGCTTCTGATGGCTGAGTTCAATGCCTCGCTCATAATGATTCATTAGCAACCCTCTGTAGCCTCTCCCTTTCTGCTGCACGAGCGCATCAAAACAGGCACGGCTTTCCTTATGTGGAGAAATTACTGGTTTTGGATGGATCAGTTTGGATAAAGTTTGGCTGGTGTTGCCATGTTTACCCTGAAATATCATTAAAGGTTGAGTCTTTACTCCTTTTTTACAGAGAGTATGATTATTGGAAATAAAATAGTTTGTTTCCACTTTTCATTCTTTTACAAGTTGAACCTTGAGATTAAGTGGCTATCCATCGAAATTTTAGATGTCGATAGTAAAAATTCCTTCAAGTTAATTATCTGGTTCTCTTTGGTCGTCACGAACTTACATCATTTTCACCTGTTCCGCTATAGATTTTTTTTTTAATTTCACTCTGTTAGCGTTAGTGTTCTATTGTCAATTATACTACTAAATCTCTTAATTTGAAGAAAACTTTTGTATGCCGGATTACTTGTTTCTGTGTCCATGCAAGTAGATAAAAACAGTTTATTCATCAAGGCTGGTAAAAATTAAAATGTAATTTTAATTTAAATGGAGTTAATAAATTTATCAAATTTATATCACTTTTATCACAAATTTATATCACGCCGGTTTCTTAAAACAACATTCTATGGAGTAAATTCCCACTATTAAAATGCTCATGTTCCTTCCATTTTTTTTCGTGGCATAGAATGTTTCAGACGGTTTTAGCAAAAATCTCCCATAATGTAATTAATCACACAGCAATTCCCTCATGAAATGCAACCGCTAACGTTACTAGAGCGTCCACATTGTCGCTCTCTCGCGAGTAACAATAAAGCCGTGTACGGTCGGAGGACAAAGAAGACCACTTTATCACCAGGCAGAACAAACAGGCGGCAGGAAGACTGGAGAGATAACCTCAATGGGGAGAGCGTTCAGGTCGCCCATTCATAGGGTCTCTGGGCTCCACTCCACGCTACTATACTGTGTAACGAGATAACAAACAACCACGAGCCTGACTTCTACGGTATATTGTGATCTCAGATACTACCTGGGCACTAAATGACTTACACCCTATTGGTATTGTCATTTAAAAACACCTTATCGTTTCTTCGGACATAGGGCCTATACAATTTTATGGAATTCTGACAATCGAAGTTGGACCGCTTTGAATTATTAGTTTAAGATAACGAATGATTACTTCATTGTGGGTCATTTTCCAAGGGATGTTGATCATCGTATCCCTTAGGTTGTGCAGTAATTTCGTTTCGTTGATTGTGTAGTATAATAATGTGTTTCTTCTAACACATTTCTTATAGGTTTTACTGTTCGTGCTAACGATATGCGTGCACCAGGATGTACACCATTTCCCTAATTGCAGTTGTAACATGTAATTGGTGATGGAACCCGATAACAGTCCAAAATCCTTCTCATGAAATTGTTCATTTACATTCCGTTCACTAGTACCCATAGATTAAGCATACTATGCTAATCTATGGTAGTACCACACAGCCACATGAGGAAAATGATAGTTTTTTTTTTTTTAACTTGATTACTTTGATTTTTAGATTAGGTCTACACATTGAGACAAGAGTTCGAAGCCGAAAACTCTTTCTCGGGAAATACGGAAATACGTCAAATAGATCGATGAAAACCAATGTCTAGGCCTCATTTAGTGAGGGTCGCCACAGAGAACTCATTTGTTTAATTCTTTCCATGGAGATGTCTCGTTTTGGCTTGAGGTGTTAAGGTGAGAATTTGGAATCTCCGCAACCAAAGCCATCTGAATCCTCCTGTTTTTTACGGCACTCAAGTCGCAACTCCCCCTCCCAAAGAGGTGGTTGGTCATGTGACCCTGATGTCAGGTGGACTCCCGCCTGCACGCCTCAGTTGGCCCACTAAATGATTTGTTAACGCTCACACGCGCACGCACCTCGGCGCGCGCATCTCCCCCGTCTCGTGTTTCCGCCCCACAGGTATTCACGGTCACCATGTGTTGTTGTGGTGTACCTCCACAGGGGTACGCGTCAGATTGTCACCCCGTCAGATTGGCACCACGACAGTTTGGCACCGATCCTAGAGGTGACAATCAGTCGTGTGCGCTGCCCGACAGATTGTCACCCCGAGAAGGGCCGGTGCCAATCTGTCGTGGGGACAACTAGACGCCTACCGCTATCGGTGACAATCTGACGGCGCGCTACCCGACAGGTTGGAACCTCGAGAAAGGCGCGGTGCCAATCTGTCGTGGTGATATAATATTTATAATTTCCTAAGACCTAATCTGATGTAAAAAAAATCAAAAGAAAAAATACCCCCCGTCGCAGCAGACCTGCGTACTCAGCGAATTTCCAAATTAATAATATTAATTTTGACCAGCTAAACTTGTAAACAAAATTTCATAACGTGCTTATAAATAGTTAAATAAATGTCTATTCTCCTTGAGATAAATATAGGGAAAGAGTATGCAGGTATGCTGCCATGGGAACACTAAAAGAAGGTTTTTAGCATAGAAAAATTTATTTCGACCATATAAAGCCATATAGTAAGTTTCATCAATATCTGTCCATAAATAAAAGAGTTTGCCTATTCTCCATATGATTAACATGGGAAAAGAGTATGCAGGTTTGCTGCCATGATAAGCACAAAAACCTAAATTTTTACCATTAATGGACGATTCTCAACCAAATGAAGCTAAATACCAAGTTTCATCCAAAAATATTAGTTAATAAGTGAAATATTAACACATCCTTATTCTCCATAAGATTAACATTGGAGCCCCAAAATACAATGTACTGTCTTTAGACTTAATATCTCGGTAACCAATGGAGATAGAGCAAAGCTTCAAAATACTAAATTGTGTGTTTTTTGAGCTAAATCCAATGGTCAAAATAAAAATTTAACATTTTTAAATTTACATATGAAAAATGCAAAAAAAAACCATTTTTGGGGTTCAAAACCCCCCAAAACTACTCCTTCCGATTGGTCGATATGTCTGGTTTTTTAACTCATCCGAATAAACGTAGGATTACACATCTCTACCAAATTTGGTGTCGATCGGACCATTTTTACGAGAGTTATCGTGTCTAGGGACACATACATACATACATACACATATATATATATATATATATATATATATATATATATATATATAAATTTTAATGACTATTATTTTTGGTCTCTGGGCACCTCAAAACGAAAAAGTAACATGGTCCCGGGCTTAGGTCTTACCATGAGACCTACGGTAATAGCTTATTCCCTATGGGAAATTCGCTAAAAAAGAAAAATTGTATTAAATAGTACTAATTATTATGATTTGTAACTATAGCCTATACCTAATGACTGATAAAAATATTATAAAATCCTATACTATAACACGAGCAATGTCTGAAGGGATGTGTGTTCCACGATCTCGAAATCTAGCGGGCAGAATTTCCTTAAACTTTGCATTTAAGAGTGTTTTGGCCCAAAAATAAGTTTAGAAACAGCCTCAATCCCGAAAAAATCAAATCTGGTCTGAATTTAAGTTTAAAAATCGTAATTTTTTACATTGGTCTTATGGGTTGCTATTTTGGTAACGAAATAACAACTAAAAGTAAACAAAAATAAACGAACATTAATTTTAAGGAGTTTTTTAACAGCTGTTATCTGTGAAGAGTCTGCTGTAGATTTAATAGCTTGATTACCATTACACTATAACAAAAGTGAATTAAAACCAACGAGCAAGGCTCGGTTAACCTGGTACTAGTCTTATTATTTGCATAAAATCGAATTATAAATTTGTTTATAGAAAGACAAAAACCAATAATTCATGTTTAGTTATAGGCTATCTAAATTATTAAATTATTTTTAGAACTGTTATGGAAATATTTGCCCCATAAAAAATCAAATTTACTACTGATTAGAGTAAAATATTCCTAAGCAAAATTTAATTTTCAGCAAAACGTCATCGAGCGGGGCACACGAAAACTTAACGGGCCTGCTTACAATTTTGGTCTCGTGACCAGATGAGTGTCAAATTTCAATTATTTGGAAGCATTGCAATAGCCTAACTTAATTTTACGTGTAGTTTTAAATACAAGTAAATGAAGTCATAAGCATAGACTATCATTCTAATCCTCATTAAATTAAAAATTGAATTATACAAAAGAACCCTCTGATTTCAAAACTTAAAACTTACTTTTTAGTTAAAAGAAAAACTAGAATTTCTACCACTGTAGGATGCATTGACCTTTTTAGGAAACGGTTTTCTTCCAATGCTTATGAAGATACTTATTTCTATTAATGAGACATCAAATAAACGTCTTAAATCAGTAGTTTGCCAGTTAGCATTTTTTTCAATAAAGCAAATTAAATTGTAAATTTTAGGTTATAAAAGTTATTTATTAGCAATTTAATATAAATTTATGTAAAAGGGAGATAAAAAGTTTAAACAAAACTATGAGTTGAATAAAGTTTTGACTTTATATTGTAAAAAAAAGTATTAGGATATTTTTTAACTTTAGAGTAATGGTATAATTTTGTTCCTTATTTGATCTAGATTAGAATATCTTGTCGAATAACCTATGGCCTAAGAGGCAGGAGATAAGTGAAGGATGTCACATTTTAATAATTTTATCGTATTGAAACTTGAGCTGAAAATCGGCCGCAAGTTGTCACTTGACTTTGGTGGCGGGGAGAAAATGTAACCACTTTCAAGGTGTTTTTCACAGTTGTTTTTCACCGGTGTTTTACTAGTACAGAATGTTTAGACGTAGATGACCATTTCGAGGCCGTGGTACTATAAACTGCCGTCTCCCACTGCTGTAGTTAAATCTTGTCTATTTATTTTATTTTATTTTTTGCGCGGGGCCTTTGTAAGCGCGGGGCCCGGTGCGTTCGCACCGCTCGCACCGTCCTTGGCCGGCTCTGAGGATCGGTGCCAATCTGACGTGGAGACAATTTGACGCCGGCCGCTTGGGGTTACAATCTGTCGTGACAGTACCCGGCAGGTTGGAACCTCGAGAAAGGATCGGTGCCAATCTGACGTGGTGACAATTTGACGCCGGCTGCTTGGGGTGACAATCTGTCGTGACAGTACCCGACAGGTTGGAACCTCGAGAAAGGATCGGATCCAATCTGTCGGGGTGACAACCTGACGGGGAGTGTTATTTCAGAGGATCGGATCCAATTTGACGCCGGGTGCTAAAACGCCGTGGTGCCAATCTGTCGTGGTGCCAACCTGACGGCGACCCTCCACAGGCGTCGCGTCGCGTCGCCACAACAGTTGTGATCAAAATAAGAATTCTTGTTTTTTTTTTTTTTTTTTTTTTGTCGCATAAAAAAGTGTTTGCACATCGCTAAAACCCATCAGAGTGTATTGATGAACGAAATTGTAGACAGGCACTACCTAGTGTCTGTCCAGACCCTAATTAGTGCGGGGACTGTCAGTCATCCCCCGTAAAGCAGGCAAGTTAAACGCCGTGACATGATGTGGCGAGGGGTTGGGCACTGAATTTTGATGTAACACAAAACGAATATTTTTCTCCCAACTTTGACGCTCTTAAAATTTAAAAATCCCTAAGAAACAATGTGTTTCCTTGTCAAAAAAATATATGTATAATGGAAGCCTCTCGGTGGAGTCGCATTTCAGTGTTCCACGGCTGTTGTTCGCACCTACAGTCGCCGCGCCGCGCCGCCGGCCGGTATGGCAGTAAGGCACGTGCAGCCACAGATGGCAAGTACAGTACGGCAAGGCAGGTGCCTGGCTCGTACAGTAAGTGAGGCACGTCCCCTGCCGTTGACCTGTCCCCTGCCTGCTACACTCTTCCTTCCGTCCAACACACTTCCTTCCTTGTCTTCCACAGCTCAGGCTCAGCGCTCGCCCAGGCCAGCTTGAAAGGGCTATTTACTCTACATACGAATCAATTAGTATAATTTATCAACTAAACTGGGAAACGATTGTATTCTCTAATTTACATCATTGTCGGGCTAATAGATTGTTGACCCCAACCTAAAGACTATTTTATCTTCTAAATGTTCAGGAGACCTATTTTTAAATATTGGTACAAATTAGTATAGAATTTGGTACGAAATAATTCTACATATATTGATAAGAGATAGGAAGATGCCGGGGCTGGCAGTTACCGAGGCGAGGCTACATATTTTTTTCTGAGATAGGCTACCATATAGGCCTAGTATCAATTTGATACCAGAAGACATATGTGTACTTTGATTCTCAATTATCCTGGCCAGCCACATGCAGCCCTACCTAGTTGTCAAAGTAGTTCTCAAAGCTCAAAGGCCTACAGCTACAAAATCGCACAAGCCGAGTTATATTGCCGTCTATATAGCAAACAAGTGGTTTAAGCCGTCAACAGATCCTTCGATATGTATTGACTGATTGTTATTAACTATTGATATTCTAGCTTTACGATTTTTCAAAGAACAGAATAGGCCCACAGATTGTTTGTTGCGTCCATTTAAATGCTTTATGCTGAAGTTCGTTATATTCCGTACTTGTTGTTCAAAACAAGTCGTAAAACTTCAGTTCATTTGTTACAACATGTAATAATTTATCCAATTAATTAGTAGAACATATCCTATTCACTTGGATTGACTTTTGTCATCATAGACACGATGTCAAAGATATTAGTGACTTTGTCATTACGAATAATGGCAATTTGAAGTTGATAGGATATGCAATTCAACGCCATGCTATAAAGAACTATCGGTATGCCCCTAGGTTTCAGGAGCAGGACTGTAGAGAGACTCTGTAGAGCACTCTCTACAGTAGCGGCTAAGTTGTGCGATGAGAACCATATATCTTATGATATTTACATTTAAAATCAAATTTAAAATTCTACAACTCACAAACCTAATTTGTGACTTAATAGATTACAATGTCGGTCAATTAAAAGTAAAAAGTGTCTTACAAGATGCGATCATGAAATAAATTAAGTAACTGATAATTAGGTTGTACCTACTATAACTGATTACCAATGCAAAGCTATTTAATTACGAGTTACAAGATAATTGCTTGAAAGTTTTTCGCGAAAGTCGCATGGTGTTACTCATTAATAACACAGAACCAGGCAAAGACGGACATTGAAATTCTTGTAATTTATCAAGACTCTTCTGTTTTCTGCACTTTGAGAACTTCTCGATTTCTTTGAAAGTGAAGAACCCATGGTTAAGCAACGCCAGGTGGCCCTGAATACAGATGAACAATGTTCACTGTGTGCCATTATGGACGCGCCAAACAAATAAAGCTATTTAGGCGCAAAACGTCCTCTGAAACATTCATGCAGGGGAAAGTGATGTCGCGACTCGTTTAGCTCACTTCCGCGTTTTATTGTTTCAATATTTTGACCTTCGAAATTTGTGCTAAAAATTACCAAAGTTAGGTCTATATTGTTCTCCGTATTCAAATTGTGGTGTCGTCATCATTTCTTATTCAATACTAATGGTTAAATCTTCCTTAAAATAATTTTAGGTGGCTTTGCGATACAATTAATTTGTTGTAATTTCAAAAAAATATATATGCTTTTTAGAGTGCTTCGACCTTTTACTATGCCTTTTTCGCAAAGCTGTTTAATGTTTCTTCTATGCGTGGAGTAACAGTAAAAATGCATTGAATAAGGGTCTAAACACGTAATCCAACAAAAAATATAAAAGGGTAAGTGGATGTGCTTGTTACGAAATCTCGTGAGAACTAGTGGCTAACATTTTGTAATATCGAAGAAAACGTGTTAAAGATTGCTATAGGATCTTTGTTCTAAAAACTACAAAAGGACTCTACCTAGTGATGTAAAACGCCCTGGCGTTTAAATCTCAGGGCAAATGCCCAGGGCATTTGCCCAAATAACCGCCCAAAATCCATAAGCGCCGGGCGTTTATCCAGTTAAAGGCTAATAAACCTGATTAATGGAAATTAAATTGAACACTACTCTTCTAGTCAACTTTTTAAACATCTACATTAGATATTTACATAATAGCCTATATTAAAAAAAAAAAAATTACTTGTATAATTTTAATTATATTGGTAGGAAGTCAGTACTAGAGAGTCAACACTTTTCTTTTGACAACAAGAGGAAATAATTTAGACTGAAAATAACTTCATAGGTTTATTTTTATTTAAAAAATCTGGCTAATGTAATAGAATTAATTTACATTTGTTTATTACACACAATGAATCAGTCTTAACTTAAAGGTTGTAAGGTTGTAATTTGGTTCCGGTTGGGTTTGTGTCAAATTGCTTAGAATGCAAAGCCCTTTAAAATGATGTATCATATGATGTAGGCCAATGCAGTTTCCCACAAGACTTTCTTTAGAGACGTCCCTAGTGGAGGTCGTCAGGAAAACTGCAATAGGCTACGTCATATGATACTGTACATCATTTTAAAGTACATTGCATTCTGAGCAATTTGCCACAAAACCGACCTCAAAAGGTAGAGTGGATTGGGAGTTATTGCATTTTTTTGTTTTCAGCAATATCCTATACTATAATACGAGGAATGTCTGAAGGGATGTGTGTTCCACGATCTCGAAATCTAGCTGTCAGATTTTGCTTAAACTTTGCAATTAAAAGTGTATTGGCCCAAAAATAAGTTTAGAAAAGGCCTCCATCCCAGGAAAAATCGAATTTTGTCAGAATTTAAGTTTAAAAATCGTAATTTTTAACATTGGTCTTATGGGTTGCTGTTTTGGTAACGAAATAACAACGAAAGGTATACAAAAATGAAGGAACATTAATATTAAGCAGACTTTTTGAAACAGCTGTTAACTGTGAAGAGGTATAGTTGGTTGTCGGGGGAAATTTAATAGCTCTAATGACACTATATCAAAACTGAATTAAAACCAACGAGCAAGGCTCGGTTAACCTGGTACTGATTTTAATACAAAGTTTGATCACCTGCTATTTTTTACTCGGTCATTCTTTTGAGATCGGGTTTGCGGCTTGTTCTCCAGTCCCAAAGACCTTTAATTTGATGTACATTTTGACATATGCTTACATTTAAGATTTTCTTCTTACTCCTTGTGGACCGTCCCCCCTTCGATATCCAAGGACACTAAGTACTTTAGGAAGTAGTCTTAGTCACTCAAAATCAATATGCAACGTTTTAGTTTTGTTACTTAAATACTTTTAAAAATATTAAATCGTCTCCAGACTTTTTTTCCACCCTGTATATGAATAAAAATAATTTTATAGGTGCCTTTTTATGTTAGGAAATTTACATAGTGGTTAAAAAGCACTTGTTTTACTAACAAAACCTTAATACTTAACTTTAAATTTAATTAATTAGTCATTATAAATTTATCTTATGCACATATTTATGAATTACAGAGTAGAAACCTGCTTAATCAGTAAATAAGATTTTATATAACAATTTAGAAAAATATTTATTTAAAATACCACACTGAAAATATTACAGGTTTTATTGTATTGCGCCTTAAACTGAACTTTTTATAAACGCCCAGTTTTTGGGCGCTTAAAATCGCTTTGGACAAATGCCCGGGCAAATGCCCATTTATAAACGACCTGCCCACTGGGCATTTGCCCGGCCCACATCACTAACTCTACCCAATGGCTTTGCAAGTTTTGGTGAAGCTACTAAAAGCTACTGAATAAAAAGTAAACGAATAAGTGTATGTTTTATTATTACATACTTGTTATCGCTAAGATTATTTTTATAAAAATATTCCTCTTATAACCTACCACCATCGATCCATTGTATGAATCTTTGGATTTTTGGGATTTTTACATGGATTCTGCATTTTGTCAGGACTTATCTTTATATTTTCCAAGGATTTTATTCCAAATGGAAAACGTTACAGATGAGTAATTCAGGGTTTTAATCTTTTATTTTATATAAACACGATTTTATTACTATACCCCCTCTTCGCTATCCCAACCCCTCAACTAACTTTTGTTTACTTTTGCCAGGAAAAAAATAATCTATCAACTCTAACAAACTAGTGTTGAGTCAAATGACCAAGCGTGTTAAAAACAATGTCAAAATTTATAACCATAAAATGCAATTGTTAATAATTTCGGTCCAGTCCCTCTGACCCGGTCACCCATATACTGACTGACATGTACTGCAGCGATCCACCACATAATGGCGCGCGTTAGCCACAGTTACAGCAGCGCTTCTTTACATAAAGCCGGGGCGTGTAAACGGGCGCGAGCCGCGTGTAACGCGACGTGTAACGCGCTTGTGACGCCGGCGCCGTAACGCTCACGTTACGTAACGCGTGACGGCCACAATGCAGCGCTAACTACCTGAAGAAACCGGGGAGGCACGTGGCCTGCGCTCGTCAGCTCTGCACTACGGTCGTATGGCTATTTGTTGTAGTTTTAACGTTTTAGGATGTACCTCAATCAAAGTATACTTTCTCTACTAATTTATTTTATTTTTTAGTAATCGTGCAGTATTTAATCTTTCAAGATAAGCACAAACACACCGCAAATTGACTTGAAGATCAATTGAATTGATTCATTTATTATTTCTGAAGTGTTTGCACTATTATTCACTGAGTTGTATTAACTGTTCAGAGTTTCACTGGTTTAGTCATAAATATTTTTATTTATAACAAAAAAATGCAACCGTAATTTTTTGTCATTAATCTGAACTTACAAATGTGTAACTTAATAAGAAAAAGTGTTTAACTTAAGAAAATTAGATCTGTATATTATCTTTTGAGAGCTCCCATAATTTGTAACTGTGGTTAATGTTAAAAAGAACACCACAACTTTGTGTAGTGACAATCGATCAAGATTATTTTATGAAAACTGTAGTATGTAGACTACATGTAATTTACATAGCGTGAAGAGTGAAATTCGCTGTAAAATTTATTAAACGAAAATAATTGTTAAATATTCATCGTATCACAAAATGTAACTATCACATGAAAATCCCCAAATCATAAAAACATAACTTAGGAAAAGTAAAAAATGAAATATACAGTAATACTAATAAACCTTTGCAGTTTGCCTCAACACATGTCAATGAATTCTAAAATGTTAAGAGAAACTTGACAGTCAGTTTTCAGACGCTTCACGTGCAACGAAATAAAAACATCCAAATCAAATGCTTACATCCTTAAGCTGTTTATTCCAATTAATTAACTGTAAACATTTTCAATTTAAAGGAGATAATAGTTTGCAGATGATTAGTGCCCAAGTGTGATGTATATAAATTATACAGTATTAGAGATTCGAGTAAGATTTCATCATAGATTAAGCATACTCCTCTATTTCATCTATGTTGTTCTTGCCTTCGCAACCTGATCTGAATATTGAAATACGAACTGAAAACCTTCCTCGTCAGTTTCGACAACTTCATAATCGCGTTTCTCACTAAATGTATTTTCTGCTTAGTTGAAATAATATTAATAACGATTATGACTTGCAAAAAAATATATTGCATGTAATCAATGGTGTATCTGCAATCCACAAGTTACGGTCCTTTGTAACGCTTTCAATCTCTACGTTTTAAGTGGTTGTGCGTACACCTTTGCCCTTTTAACACCACAATAAAAATTATCCACCAATTTTAATTTTACACTACGGTATTTAGGAAAATTAAAAATCTGACGACTGTGTGAGAGACACATGTAATGTTCATTGTTGGTAATTGAAATGCCCAGTGTATTACCAATATGTTTTTTCGCAGGTGGTGGAGGGAAATCATAAAATATTTGCTTGCGCTTTTACCAGTGACTGAGCCGACTGTCCCGCGTGTTGTGCGGCAGTTTAAACAACTTGCAACACTAGCGACCGATCTCGTTTTTACAAGTATTTGGAGAAGTCTTTATTACCTTTTATTTTGCTTCTAATAGTGGATGATGGAGCGTTATTTGTTTAAGTTAGACAAACACGTTTTCTAATTACTACCTGCAATCGAAACACTTACAACACTGGCGACCAATTTCATTTTTACAAGTATTTTGGTAAGTCCTTTTCTGCTTCTACTGCATGAGTCGATGAAGAAAATATATTTTTGTAGATCGACAAACACGTACTACCGGCAATTAAAATCACTTAAAGCACTATCGACCAATTTTGTTTTAACACATTTTATGAATATGCTAAAAATCTCTTTTTTTACAATTGATAAAGATTATTTTATTGTAAACTGTAGTATGTACACCTACATGTAATGCATAGCGTAAAGAGTGAATAAGCATAGGCACGTATTGTGCGTGGTATGGAAATTGAAATCACATTGAGTACTATCTACCCATTTCGTTTTTACTCATATTTTTATAAAATTAAAAAAATCATCCCGTAGGCTTAGTGTACGTTTTGCGTGGACTTACCGTAGACGGAGGCGGCTAGGAGGGCGGCGGCGGCGAGGCCGAGGGCGAGGACCGAGACACACGGGGGCGGGGACATCTCGCGGGCGACCGAGGACTGAGGAGTGAGGACTGGGACGCCGCGGCCGCACCGCCAGCTTTTGTCCCCCCTTCCACCGGCCGGCCAGCCATTAGTCACGCCGGCTGGCTCCGATCCGAGCACCGGCTACACGTACTACACACACGTCTCCGGCACCGCGGCACCACGGCACCACGGCGGGGTAGCCGGGTAGGGAGGAAAACACGATAACGCCCATAACTTGCTCACTCAACCTCCTTGAAGTACTTTTATCTCATGTAAATACTGAACCTGAAGTCAGCATATCATAATCTAGACTTATTAAATACGCCAAAAGGTTTTTTTATTATTGCTCTAACATTTTTGCTCGATTTCGAGCAACGTGGTCACTCTTTGATTCTAAAGTTGTTCAACTTTTACGTATTTATCAGCTTCTTCACTACAAATGATGACTCTTCACAAATATTTTCACACATCGAGATGCAAACCGTCTGCGAACCTCAGACTGCATGAGGGTTGGGTGGCTGAGAGAAGAAAAGAAAACAATAGGGTTAAGGATTTTAATATCCTTAGGTTTTAAGGGAAATAATTGTTGTCCTAACAGTTTCATAAAAATTTTCCTCCTCAATTAATAATACTGTAGTACCTGGAATTGCCTTAACCACATATACGCCTAAATGCTACAATGAAATAAGTCTTCCAATACATCTTATACTTCGATAACCATACCCTTCTTTTTTTAATTAGATATATTCAGTCGTATAATGTTCTAAAATATATTATGTACAATAATAAAACAAGGTACATGAAAATGCATCAATATTAATTTTGACAAGCAGCAAGTTTCAATGAAGCATAGGTTTACGCTATTGTAAAGTGAGCGTTGTTACTGATTCGCTTTTTCGTTCTTAGAGATGGTGCACTGGGTTTGTTTTGACGTTGTGACTTAATTAATTTTGTTTCGGGAACACATGAGAATTGTTTATCTGTGTATTCACTATATTCAGTCTAAGAATCATGCACTTTGTTGATGGTTATCTTTTAAAAATAAGTAATATGACAAAACCGAAATTTAAAAATGAGTTGATAACTTCGCTTCATGGCCCAGCATCACTTATGCAATTAAAAGTTAAGATTTTCAAATTTATGTCGTAGAAAGAATTCGCAGTATGCAAAAGGATTGAAGTTTTAATTAATTAAATTCCTTTATTTTTTTTACTAGGCCTATCGGTTGTTGCACTCTGAGACGATGACATCAAGTATGAGTTTACATTAACATCAGTGCAATAGACTTCTTGGTAGTAAGAGATAGAAGCGTGTGAAACCAAGCAATCTCTTAAGAGATTACAATTTTACGGTCAGCAATGGCCATTTAATTATCAATCAAGTTTATAATTCATTTGGTTATGGCTCCGTGCGTAACATCCTGCGGCTGGATTGGAAAAGAAACGGGAATGACATTGAAGATGCGTGTTAGTTTTGTCTAGTGTCGAGAGCCTGTAAATAATAGTCTTTTGATTTTACAGAAACTATTATTATTTTAAAAGAACAATTCAGGGGTGGGATCTTGGAGGTCATAATATTCATTATCGCAGGAATACTTGAATCATAATGAGGTATGTGCTAAAATGCTTAAAATATTGTTATGAACAGAGTTTCATATCAGTATGGTAAAATTATTTTTTCCGATGATTTTTTTCAATTTACCGTTGGGTAAATTTGATACAGTCGGGGCAGAATATTCTTACCGGTAACTATCTAACATTTGCTAAACTATATCTGATATTATGTATAAATAAATCACATTATCACATTTAAACAAGCTCTCCTCTGGGAAAACACTGCTGAAACTTTGAGACCCGGAAACGTTAGTATTTTATCAGTTGATAATCTTTAATTAGTCTAAATCTAAAAATAATAATATTTATGAATGGCATATACCTTCCTTTAGACCCCATGTTTACCTGAGCTATACCAAGCATCGTCCCGTTTGTCGAGGTTACCTGGTCGTGGGTAACTACGTCGCGGCGTATAACTATGTTGCATAAATATATACATCTTAACGTAAACAACCTAACATACCTTTGTTCACACATTACACCGTCTATACATGTCTATTTAACACATTAAAATTTGCCAAATTAGTACAGCGTAAGGGGTTAGGGTAGGCAATTCAAGGACAGCATTAATTTTGCCTCGCCGATTTTGCAGGGGTTTTATAAGATTCCTAACTATCGATTCAGTAACACTTGGTTTGATCATATTATTTTCAGTGACAACTGCACTAAACAGTGGTGGTTACATGTTTGAGTTGATAAAAAGGAACATTAAAAATAGCTGTTTGTGTATCAAGAGTGCAAAGTACGTCATTGCCACTCGAGCCGCACGAAGCGTCAGTTGAGTGCTGCCAAACATTTCGAGAGCGGCAATGACTATTTGCGCTCGTAATACACACAAGATTTCTCCTACCACCATAATTGCGACCGATTAAATTTTTTTACAGCAATGACCAACAGCGGTCGCATGGTTTGTAACAACAGCTGACCTTAAATTGCTATTCGATTTAGCGTGCGTAAATGAACATTGACGCTCTAGAGCGAGAATGAAATGTAAACCGGGAATGCACTGTTTTGCGTACGGTTTACAGGTATGGCAATGCGATTATTTCCCTGCAGTGGTACTTTTCAAGGTCTCATGCAACCTGTTGTTATGTGTAAATTTATGTTTTTGTAACATATAAACATTGTAATAGTATTAAGAAGACAACGATAAACATTTGTGACAAGGAATCCATTGAAAGCTCGAAAGGTTGCAATTTACATACACTCCATTACATATAAACATTCTTTAACTAATCTTCTCATCGATTGTTAAGTTGTTGTCATAAAGCCTGTTGGAAGGTTGTGACACCTCTATCTTGTAAAGGCACGTGCGTGTCGCGGTCGCGCCTTCAGCTCGCCCGGTCGTCGATGTCGTCCTTTCTCGAGTGCGCGTGTAGCATCATTATCGTAATGTTTTCGAGAATTGCCTTGCGCCTGTTTTTTAGTTGACATGAGTAGCTGCTGCGTGATAATAGCCTGCAACGAATAATAGCTTTATATTTGGGTTCAGAATTAGGTTGGTAAGACACATGTGGAGCAGAGCTGGATGTGTGAATACGACATACAAGTAGTTCCCACTTTTAGTATGTGCCCTTTGTATTTTTATAATAAACCAAGCAATGAAGTACCATATTCCCCTTTTTAAAGCTATAAAGCACCAAAATTTACTTTGGACATTATCGGTAAAACAACCGGGTATAAAAGCAAAATTGTTTCGTTCATGTTCATCTTACAGCGATAAGGTGCAGTAATAGTGCAGTGAGAAAGGTTTAATGAATTTTTAATTAATTGCACTGAATAACGAGGGATTTGATAATGGAGTTGGTTGCACTACGGTTATAACAAGAACGAAGAGTTGGTTAGGATAATTGTCGTTATCTGACAAGTGTTGCGTTTGCAAAGGAAGGGAATGATTTTTATTTTATAATAATTTTAGTCTCAGTTTTTGTTTTTAGCCAAAATCTAAATACCGTAACATTAATGCACACCTTGATGGTTCTATGTTGATAAATGAATTTTCATAACAATCTAAAGGACAGAAATCTCTAGAAATCCAATAGTAATATGCATATGTTTTTATCAATTACTTTTTTACTTAACGCCTCTATAGTTTTCAAATGTTTATCTTCGGGAAGTAATGAACCTCCTTTCGTTTTTTAATTGATAATTTTTATTTAACCTAGAAAGTTCTTCTCATCTATATTCTGTCTATGATTACATAACAGTCAACCCCGCCGTGACACGGCACGCCCGCCCTTCTCACTGTGTCCACGTGGACGCTGTACTACGGTCGCCACGGTGCTCAGGTGTTGTGAAGGTCCAGAGATGCTTGCACGTCGCCCACGTGTGTGACACTCATCACAGGGTGTCCCAAAATATACATAACCCTCCTGCATGTGAATAGACTTGTTTGGGTCACACTTTCCTTATGTCTCACGAGAGGCATGACTTTCTGTTTTTATATCCGGATCTAGTAGTTGTAAATCTAATAGTGTCCAACGCAACAATATCTAGTGAATTATCGATTGTCAAAATTTAAGGTTTTTCAATTACCGGTATTCCATATCAATGTTACCTTTAAATAATTAGTCACGATTTCATTGCTGATGGTTCACTATTTCACTGTTCCACCGTTGCTGATTGAATATTACAATGGTATTTAAAAACGACAATCCATCGACTAATTCCATCTGTTTTTTACGATTTACAATAGTCATTGAGAACCGGTATCACAATGCGAATCGGCGAGATTACAGTTAAATTAGGGAACGAATTTAAAGTCGTGCTGGAACGAGGCTCAAAAACGCGGCTCCACTGTGGTGGAGGACCGCTCCAGCCACGGTCCCACTGATTATAATACCTAGACATCGTCCACTTCTCATATCAGTGTAGAATACAGATGTTCCGCGACACTCAGAGTTGCTGCAGCTCCAGACCGTGTAGTTGGGGTGGCGGTGGCGGTGCACGCCGTGGTTCTGTTTGTCCGGGACGATGACGCGTGTGTTGTGGAGGCAACGAACTCTGGCGGCAGTCGCGGCCACTACAGACGCTGCTGTACCTGTAGTGATGGTATCTGCCGCCGCACGAGGCGCACGACGCGACAGCGACCATGGGAACCGCGGACCGTAGTTGCCGGGGAATCCGCCGGGGGCGGAACACGCTGACCGGGGAACTTGGGTTCATTGTAAATGAACACTTGCTCTTGAACGCTGATGTACGCTTCTGCTTGATGTTTCTTAGGGCTGACGTACGCTGAAGAACATAGTATAATTCCTCTATCATAAACTTAGCATTAAATGAAATACTGTACATTTGTACATGTTGATTTTTACAAATCTCATGTGTTTTAAGGATGCATATCCTGTGGCGTTACCCGGTAAAACAGTGTCTTGGTAATGAAGCTCGAACAGATCTCAATTTATTGATTGAGTTTGGTTATAAGAAACATTGGAAAAGTCTTAGCATGAGTAATGCGAAGTGGCTGTTGAAATTTACTCTTCATTATGAGTTTTTACCCATATTTTTCGAGAACGTAGCCTACATACAAGAATGATGAATCCGCTTCAACGATGTCCTGTGATTATCACTACCACCAACCGCAACGGTAGCGTCCAGTACAGGCCACGTCAGCGGAAGTGGAGACTCTGTTTAACCGCCATGTGTGCCCAGTGTTATTCAGCAAATGTCAGTCCCAGTTCCCATAGCCTAGACCCACTGTGGTCTGAGTAGCTGTTACGTCGCGTCGCCTTGCACTTCCCGGAGCGGAAAAGGAAGTAGAGTCACGCGACGGGGGCGCCCTTGAAGATGCACTTGTCAGATAATTTGGGCTTCTGGAGTTGTCAAGGTCGATTAGACAAAAGCAGGTGGTGTTGTGATAAACTTATGACGGTTATTTAATTTATGTAGTAGGAATATTAATTGACAAATCAAATAGTACATCCAGTATAATGCGTGAAAAGTGATTTGACGTACCACATAGTACATACATGTCTTTGTGCTGCCAAATGATATAAATCTCTGTTTAATTGCGTCACTTATGTTGCATTTGCAGTAGTGATAGTTATTAAAATGCCATCTATTCAGTCATGTCTACCACCGTGTCGTCTCTCTATTCATTTACATATTTCATGGTACTTTCACATGCTCTGTAGTCCATTAATTTATTATTAACTGTTCATATTCTTCGTGTAGCATATTAATGGTCATCTCTTGAAGCATAATAAAGAATGATGACTCCATATAGAACCGTCCATATCTGTAAATATTCTATCTATACGAGCGACATTCGGTAGAAAGTCTCATAACTGGCGGGTTCCCATGTGCGGAGATGCGAGCGTATACGAGCGCATGATGTGATGCACAACTGGGCCGCGCCGCTGTGCTCGGCTGTTGGTCAGTAATTGGTCGGTTTACCGGCGTTGGGCACACCATCCGACGGCTCCCCGTATCCATGTGCATCGTGTATTTCTGTCTTTCAAACGTCTCTAAATGGATATTTTTGTCACGGTCTCTTCAGTCATGTGGTCTCTTCGTGGTTCTTTAGTCAAGGCTTTCCCCGTCCAGAAAGATCTCTTAATCAAGGTACTCCCGTTCAAAACTGTAATAATCATAGTAATCAATAAAAAATCAATTCATTGCAGTCGACAGTAACAACTGCATTGCAAACGTTTAGTTATACTACTGTAAAACAATATATTAATTGTTTACTACTTCAAGACGGATTCAGTCAAGGCTCTCCCGTTCAAAGAGCCTCTAAGTGGAATCCCTCCCGTTCAGAAGAGCCTCTCGGTCAAGGTCCGCCGTTTCAGAAGGGCCTCTTAGCTAAGACAATTTTTTTTTGTTATAAAAGTATCTAAATCTAGGGCCTCCCCCTTCATAAGGTTAACTCTCAATCAAGGATCCACCCTTTCAGAAGTCTCTCTAAATCATTATCTTCCTGTTCAGAAGGATCTCCTAGTCAAGGCTCTCCCGTTCAGAAGAGTCTCTTAGTCAAGGCCTTCCCGTTCAGAAGGGTCTCTTAGTCAAGGCCTTCCCGTTCAGAAGGGCCTCTTAGCCAAGACCCTCCCGTTTAATAATCCCGAACATTCAATATAGCATGAACTGAGACGGAAACGGGTTGTCAATAAATGTTTATTTCCCTTCTCCTGACAATGTCTAGTCCACAACACGTTGTCTTAAAGAATGCATCTAATGTATGTAAGCCATTAACCAAGACTATCTAACAATGTCAACCCCGAAGCTCTCTATGCTATAAGTACTGGAGGGCGAATCAGAAATTTACTCGAAGACTTGGAAAAATTATAATTTTGTAGAGTCCCAAATGGTTTGGAACTGTCTCCTCTCAATTTAAGTCAGAAAGACCTCCCCACCCTTCCTGACCATTCCAGATCTTTAATTTCTAATACCTGATTAACGATTCTATCTAGCATAACCGTAACGCAAACCGGTTTTTCGTACGAATACTTTAACTTTTGCTTCCACATGCTGCTATGTTGAAGTCAGTTCTCCCAGAGCCTCTGCATGTGTTGCTCCACTGGACCCGCCACTTTCGTACCGACTCATCTCCTTGTCCAGCTACAGCGATTCTAAACTTTGTCCTCAACATGCTGTTATGCCGCTGTCGTGTGGACGACTAGGTTGGCCACTCTCTGACGGTCCTCCCAGAGCCTCTGCATGTGTTGCTCCACTGGACCAGCCACTTTCGTACCGACTCATCTCCTTGTCCAGCTACAGCGATTCTAAACTTTGTCCTCAACATGCTGTTATGCCGCTGTCGTGTGGACGACTAGGTTGGCCACTCTCTGACGGTCCTCCCAGAGCCTCTGCATGTGTTGCTCCACTGGACCAGCCACTTTCGTACCGACTCATCTCCTTGTCCAGCTACAGCGATTCTAAACTTTGTCCTCAACATGCTGTTATGCCGCTGTCGTGTGGACGACTAGGTTGGCCACTCTCTGACGGTCCTTCCAGAGCCTCTGCATGTGTTGCTCCACTGGACCAGCCACTTTCGTACCGACTCATCTCCTTGTCCAGCTACAGCGATTCTAAACTTTGTCCTCAACATGCTGTTATGCCGCTGTCGTGTGGACGACTAGGTTGGCCACACTCTGACGGTCCTCCCAGAGCCTCTGCATGTGTTGCTCCACTGGACCAGCCACTTTCGTACCGACTCATCTCCTTGTCCAGCTACAGCGATTCTAAACTTTGTCCTCAACATGCTGTTATGCCGCTGTCGTGTGGACGACTAGGTTGGCCACTCTCTGACGGTCCTCCCAGAGCCTCTGCATGTGTTGCTCCACTGGACCAGCCACTTTCGTACCGACTCATCTCCTTGTCCAGCTACAGCGATTCTAAACTTTGTCCTCAACATGCTGTTATGCCGCTGTCGTGTGGACGACTAGGTTGGCCACTCTCTGACGGTCCTCCCAGAGCCTCTGCACGTGTTGCTCCACTGGACCAGCCACTTTCGTACCGACTCATCTCCTTGTCCAGCTACAGCGATTCTAAACTTTGTCCTCAACATGCTGTTATGCCGCTGTCGTGTGGACGGCTAGGTTGGCCACTCTCTGACGGTCCTCCCAGAGCCTCTGCATGTGTTGCTCCACTGGACCAGTCACTTTCGTACCGACTCATCTCCTTGTCCAGCTACAGCGATTCTAAACTTTGTCCTCAACATGCTGTTATGCCGCTGTCGTGTGGACGGCTAGGTTGGCCACTCTCTGACGGTCCTCCCAGAGCCTCTGCATGTGTTGCTCCACTGGACCAGCCACTTTCGTACCGACTCATCTCCTTGTCCAGCTACAGCGATTCTAAACTTTGTCCTCAACATGCTGTTATGCCGCTGTCGCGTGGACGGCTAGGTTGGCCACTCTCTGACGGTCCTCCCAGAGCCTCTGCATGTGTTGCTCCACTGGACCAGCCACTTTCGTACCAACTCATCTAATTGTCCAGCTACAGCGATTCTAAACTTTGTCCTCATTATGCTGTTATGCCGCTGTCGTGTGGACGACTAGGTTGGCCACTCTCTGACGGTCCTCCCAGAGCCTCTGCATGTGTTGCTCCACTGGACCAGCCACTTTCGTACCGACTCATCTCCTTGTCCAGCTACAGCGATTCTAAATTTTGTCCTCAACATGCTGTTATGCCGCTGTCGTGTGGACGACTAGGTTGGCCACTCTCTGACGGTCCTCCCAGAGCCTCTGCATGTGTTGCTCCACTGGACCAGCCACTTTCGTACCGACTCATCTCCTTGTCCAGCTACAGTGATTCTAAACTTTGTCCTCAACATGCTGTTATGCCGCTGTCGTGTGGACGACTAGGTTGGCCACTCTCTGACGGTCCTCCCAGAGCCTCTGCATGTGTTGCTCCACTGGACCAGCCACTTTCGTACCGACTCATCTCCTTGTCCAGCTACAGCGATTCTAAACTTTGTCCTCAACATGCTGTTATGCCGCTGTCGTGTGGACGACTAGGTTGGCCACTCTCTGACGGTCCTCCCAGAGCCTCTGCATGTGTTGCTCCACTGGACCAGCCACTTTCGTACCGACTCATCTCCTTGTCCAGCTACAGCGATTCTAAATTTTGTCCTCAACATGCTGTTATGCCGCTGTCGTGTGGACGACTAGGTTGGCCACTCTCTGACGGTCCTCCCAGAGCCTCTGCATGTGTTGCTCCACTGGACCAGCCACTTTCGTACCGACTCATCTCCTTGTCCAGCTACAGTGATTCTAAACTTTGTCCTCAACATGCTGTTATGCCGCTGTCGTGTGGACGACTAGGTTGGCCACTCTCTGACGGTCCTCCCAGAGCCTCTGCATGTGTTGCTCCACTGGACCAGCCACTTTCGTACCGACTCATCTCCTTGTCCAGCTACAGCGATTCTAAACTTTGTCCTCAACATGCTGTTATGCCGCTGTCGTGTGGACGACTAGGTTGGCCACTCTCTGACGGTCCTCGCAGAGCCTCTGCATGTGTTGCTCCACTGGACCAGCCACTTTCGTACCAACTCATCTAATTGTTCAGCTACAGCGATTCTAAACTTTGTCCTCAACATGCTGTTATGCCGCTGTCGTGTGGACGACTAGGTTGGCCACTCTCTGACGGTCCTCCCAGAGCCTCTGCATGTGTTGCTCCACTGGACCAGCCACTTTCGTACCGACTCATCTCCTTGTCCAGCTACAGCGATTCTAAATTTTGTCCTCAACATGCTGTTATGCCGCTGTCGTGTGGACGACTAGGTTGGCCACTCTCTGACGGTCCTCCCAGAGCCTCTGCATGTGTTGCTCCACTGGACCAGCCACTTTCGTACCGACTCATCTCCTTGTCCAGCTACAGCGATTCTAAACTTTGTTTCAACATGCTGTTATGCCGCTGTCGTGTGGACGACTAGGTTGGCCACTCTCTGACGGTCCTCCCAGAGCCTCTGCATGTGTTGCTCCACTGGACCAGCCACTTTCGTACCGACTCATCTCCTTGTCCAGCTACAGCGATTCTAAACTTTGTCCTCAACATGCTGTTATGCCGCTGTCGTGTGGACGACTAGGTTGGCCACTCTCTGACGGTCCTCCCAGAGCCTCTGCATGTGTTGCTCCACTGGACCAGCCACTTTCGTACCGACTCATCTCCTTGTCCAGCTACAGCGATTCTAAACTTTGTCCTCAACATGCTGTTATGCCGCTGTCGTGTGGACGACTAGGTTGGCCACTCTCTGACGGTCCTCCCAGAGCCTCTGCATGTGTTGCTCCACTGGACCAGCCACTTTCGTGGCTACTCATCTCCGTGTCCAGCTACAGCGATTCACTTTCCCCATTTCCCAACTGACCCGATTTTTCCATCTTAATTAATTGTCAGATTAGGCTATGAGATGATGTTTCAACTGATGCGTTTAGTTACGCGCCGGCGCTGGCTGCGTTTGTGCAACTGTTTGCGAAATCAGACACAACAAGATGCACAAAGAATAACTTGCATCTGTTTGACTTGTGAATTTGGACTGTCAAAGATGTAATCTTTTGTTAATGCATTAGTGTATCTTTTTGGATATAACTTTTACAAACGTTATCCATGTTTGTATTCTCTTAATTGTGGAGATAGGTTTAGGAATCTAAGGGAAACTAAACTATGATCCATCAAATCACACTTTTAAAATGTGTAGCGACCACTAGTTGATGGGTTTTAGATACTGCAGTGGGATTTAAACAGAATAACTAATTACTTACAGAATTACTTAAAAACACTTTTAATCACAAAGAAATAAAACTGATTAGTCTACTATAACCAATACACACTTTAATAGCTCAGATTTTGAACAAGTTAGGTATTTTTGTATATGGAAATCTTGTTCAATAAATGAAAAAGATACATCAGTGATAAAAATGTGATTTTCAACAAAGGAATTAAAATATTACGTTTACATGGTAACCAATGCTTGTTCGGAGTGAACTAAGGTGAAGATAAGATCGTAACCTTGCTCTCTGAATTCATAAACTCCTAACTTTAAAACCAAGCCCACCCACAGTAAATCAAACTTATCCTTCAAAACCAGCCTTCGAGAGTTTCTCAGATCACCGCTTGAGCTTCAGAGGAGAAGTAAATCCAAGGGAAGGAGGCTCTCTGTTACAAGAAAGCTCTTGTAGGAGTAACTGACAGTTACTTCAGACCAGAAGGAAATATTTGGGTGAAAAGCTCTACTGCAAGAAGGACTTCGAGGAGTTACTAAGGGTCCCTGTCTTGTTCCTGCCCTTTCCAAACCCGGGTGGTTGGAGTGTCTAGAGGAAACATCTGTTCCCCCTCGAAAGGTCTGCAATCAACAGTCGTCGAAAAAAGAAGGCGTTTCTTCTATTGCCATATAATTCTTATTTGGAATACAGTGTGTGTGTTTATCTCTATAATATATACAGCCCTATGTGTAACTGACTCACTGACTGACTCACTGATGATAGTAATGTCCTGAAGCGACCGTTTAAGATAGAGACTTGAAATTTGGCATGGACATTCTTTGAGATGTTTCAATTTAGGGAAAATCATAAAACTACGATTTTTTTTACTTTTAAACTATAAAAAGGGTAAAAAAATATAGATTTGTCGGTAACGTAGTTCAGCCGTGTGAGCTTATATCACCGTTTGGGTAACGTAGATCTTGCAGGTTTAGTTCTCGCTCGTGTTTAATTGATCTCTTACAACTACACCCGTGTTTGATACAAATATTGTATTTCATGCGAACATGAACATCTCCATGTACACGACGGTGATTCGATGCATTGAGAGCGGGTATATCACCAGGGTACTACTCGCTTTAATGTTATGCCCAAAAACTACAAATTTTCAACTTTAAAATTATAAAAATACCGAGGTGTCGGTAAGGAAGTAGGTTGGTTCTTAAAGATATCGCTTGGAGCGCTATTATAGTCGCTTAGTTCTCGCTTGTATTTAAATGATGTCTTTTAACTACACCTCTTCCTGATAATTACTCTCAATTGGGTGCATAGTTGTTTGCGTATGGTTTTCCTTCTGATTGGTGTGTTATTATTGAAAATGAAGTTTACTGAATCGAAAGCGTATATTTACATTTAGTTGATGTCCGCTATGATTTCTGTAGTAACTTTAAATTAAGGTCGCTTAATTCTCGGTTGTATTTAAATTATGTCTTTTAACCACACCTGTTCCTGATGAAGTTTTCGTGACAGTTTTGCAGAGCAGTGATCTTAAGCGTTGTATAAACTACGTTAGTGCAAATTTCAGTTTACAGTATATTGCAATATAGCTGTAACTGTAATATAGCATTTGTTTTAAGGATGGTAAATTAAATTTAATGCACGTACTCTAAAGTAATACGAAAATGTTGATTGAAATGTGAGGTTCTCGTTTCGTTTTATTTAAATTCATTTGTTCATATTGGCTATTGCTATTACTCTTGTCTTTTGAGAGACGATTGAGCGTAGTGCTGGAATACTTTGTTACAATATTATATTATTAATTTTATCATTACTATGGTGAGCTCTACGAAGCTTGTGCGAATACTTTAAACATATTATTCTAATACTGCATATTTTTTGCCGCAGTAACGCCCGTAAAGTAAATGATTAATTGCTAAAAATATTGTAGGTCTTACTACATTTTCTAGACTTTAGTCTTCTCATGCTGGAAAATTTCTTGTAGGTTTTCGCACAAAAAAACCCTAATACAGTAATTATTCTTAATTTTCTACTATTTGTATGCTGTCTCTCTATATGAATCCCCAGATTGAATAAAGCGCTTCAGTTGATAGTTCTGGTGCAGTTTTACTTTGAAGGTTGAACGTGTCCCAACACGTTTGACATCCGGTCTTTGACCTATTTGCTGCCGTCCAATCAGGCTTAGATTTTAGTTTAGGAAACGATTGAACATATTAAGTTATAGAACGATTGAACTTTCCATTCTTACCTTGGCTAATGTTTACCTACTTCCGACGTTTTTTAAACCATCTACATATCTGATGACCCATCCGGCTGAGAAATATTATAATAACCAATTGAATTAAACTCAATAGTAATTTTTCTCGCTGCCACTTTGTCCGTCAAACTTCCTCAATGCAGTGCTCTCACCTAAAGTCTCGATTAACCCTATTATTGTTGTAATTTAAAACTATTCTATACTTATCAATTATTGTAACTCTTTCAGTATATTTTAATTTAACCGATAATCCTTTTTTGGCTATTATTTCACAATTGGTTTTTTTTACTACCATTGGTTGAAAATGCATAATGTACGCCGATTTTATGGTTCTTAAGTTGCAACTTTCTTCATTTTAAGACTATATAAAGACTTTAAGACTTCATGATTATAGTACCTAATACCCTGTGATCCATTACATACTACTAGGGCTCTATTTTTATTAATTTTCTGAACTAATATATATATAACATTTAAAATTGTTAAACTAATAATTTCTGATTTTGAATGATAAAATTGTTATCGTTTCTCTATATGGTACAAGTAGTGAAGAAAGCAGAACTTTACCTCAGTTTTGGCATGATTTTATAGGGGGATTTCCTATAGGGAATTTTTTTGGACACAGATTTAAAATTTTGATTCCGAGATTTGATATGTGCTAATGTTTATGTATAGTTATATTATATATTTATATATTTGTGTATAGGTTTTCGACATTTAACATGGGGTTACTTTTTAGGAATTTTCTTGGACATATGCCTATGAGCTTATTTTAAAATATCTGATTCATTGATATAAGAATTATGACTATTTGGGAATCCTAACCATTTAACATATAGTTGGTTTCCTTTACGTCTTAATACTTTTTCTATTAAATACATGTCTTTATAATTTGTCTTTAACAATTCATAGCTGTAAAATCCCCCCTTGATAATATTTCCATTCTCATCTTGTAAAATATAAGTTATTGGTTTTGTGTTCTTAATTTCAACTATTGTAAACAATTCAGCAGTCCAATTTGGAGTGTATCCTTTACTAAAAATGTTTATATTTGGAAATTCTAACAGTATCTCCCAATTTAAATTTTGGTTTATTCTTTTTTAATTTATTTGCTTGAGATGATAATATTAAGTTCTTATGTACAATTTTGGAATTTTTAATATTTACTTGATTTGGTTTCATGCCAATAGACCTGTGAACTTTATTGTTGTATTTATTTATTAATTTGGGTAGTAAATCTAACCATTTATAACTGCCCTGTGCACTAAATTCCCTGAAAAGCCAATTTTTAAGTGTTCTTTGAAACCTTTCAACAATAGCAGCCTTAGTAGGAGAAAATGTGTGGTAGTGATTAATATTTAGTTTGTTCATTAGAGCTTTAAAATGTTTATTAAAAAACTCCTTCCCATTATCTGATTGAATATTTTTTACTCCATCTGGCAAAATTGCTTTCATCGCCTCAGTTACAATTGGACCTGTTTTATTTTTTAAAGGAGCAGCATAAGCTTTCTTTGAAAATGTATCTATTAAAGTTAAAATATAATTGTACCCAAAATTTTCCTTGGCATATGACTGCATGTCTATTAAATCGACCTGCATTGTTTCATTGATACCTATTACTTTAAATGCTCTTCTAATAAAGTTTTTTCTTACATTTTTGTGTAGTTCATATGCGATTTTTTCTTTCATTTTTTATCAGATACATTTTCATCATTTCCAGCACATTTAAAATAGGTTAAACGTGAACTAATTAATGCCCCATCTGATTCATTTCTAAATACATGATTTTTATGAATAAATTCTTCACCAGACAATTTTCTAAATCCGCTAAATGAATTTGGATCAGCAATTATTATATTTTGATAATCATTGACATCCATTAATTTAAATCTTTGGGTATTATAAATAAACTCTTTATTTGCACTGTCATATTGTAATGTTTGTCCTACTGTTGCAGCATAATTTGGCTCTGTCCCTGGTGCTAAGTTATTTATTTTTATATTTTTTGCATCAAAATTATGAGTTTTGTAATCTATTATTAAAGTTTGATCCACTGTCACACAATCATGTTTATCTTTACCTGGAAAAACAACTGATAGCTTTTTACCTCGACAATTCCAAAATTCACGTTTATTATGTGTATTATCAGCATATATTGATTTATTTAAAATAACCGCATCATGATCCTCTTTAGCTGGCTTTAAATTTGATATTCTCTTTGTTTTCCCATCCCAACTATCGTTTTTTAGTTCTAGTAAATTAAACTTTTCATTACCTTGTATAAACTCATCACCTTGTTTGGTTAGTACTTGACCTAAAATAGGAATCTCATCAAGCTCTTTAGCTTTCTCAACATTATGAATAGGATGTTTTCCAGCGTCCCATTTACTATTTTTTAACTCTAAAAATTCATATTTGTTATTTCCTTGAATTAAATTATCACCTTTTTTAATTAATACTTGCTCCAATGTGGGAACATCATTTAATGTTTCAGCATTTTTAACATTAGTAATTTTACGTTTCTTGGCATCCCAGCTTTCATCTTTTAACTCTAAAACTTCGAATTTATCATTACCCTGAGTAAACTTTTCACCTTCTTTTGTTAAAACTTGTCCCAGTATTGGCACCTCATCAAATTCATCAGCCTTTTTTACATTGGTAATTTTGCATTTTTTAGCATTCCAATTATTATCTTTTAATTCTAAAAACTCAAATTCAGCATTACCTTGCATAAAAATATCATTTTTTCTTGTTAATGTTTGATTAATTGTTGAAACATCATTTTTATCTTCCCCATCTCTGACATTTATAATTTTTTGACCTTTAGCATCCCATAGTTGAGAGCTTCTACCTTCAGCTTTAGAATAAGGGTTATAAACTCTATAAAACTTATCTATAAACATATTTTTAATTAATAAATAATTCCGCACTCCCTCAATTCCTCTAATATCGAATCGATTTCATTATCTACACCAGTGTTTCCAGCTTGTTTAGATAAATATAATAATCTTAACCGGTCGACTAGCTCATTGGGACAGTTCCAATAAATATAATCTATTTTATTACCTGTTACTTCTCTTAACCCTGAACCAAATAGTGGTTTAATTATATTTGTATATTTTCTATGTCTATTAGCTGATATACCCTTCTCAGGGTCATAACCCCGAAAATGTCCATTGGTAACTTCTAATATTTCTTTATATGTTTGCAAGTCTGAATCTTCATATTGTGAGGGAGTTTTTAAAGTTAATAATTCCCAAAGCCCTTTGGTGCCTTTATAAATTTTGTCATCGATTGAAATGTCATCGTTGGCTATTTCCACTTTCTTATTTCCAATAAAGAATTTATTTCCTTCTCTCCTTATACCATAAGTGGAATCTGTAATATTATTTTTATTTAAATAATTACCTAAATATTTTGAAGCCAAAAGTCCAAAATCTAATCTGGGTGGGGTTGGAGGAGTAACATTTAAAATTGGAATCCTTGATGGAGTCTTAGGCAATGGTTGTTTATAAGGAACTATTTCTACTTGTTTTTCAGATGCTATATTTTTTAACTCCTGTAAAGGCTCTATTAATGGTTGAAATGCTTGTAATCTTTCTTCAGCCTCTATAAATTTACCCCTCTTTAAGGCTCTATATTTTTCCCTAATTTGTTTAGCTGACTCAATTAATTCTTTTTGTACATTCATTTTTTATTAAAAATATTTCTTACATTTTATTAACTTCATTAGTTAGTGGGTTGTATTCAAATACTTTATCATGAATAATTAAACAATATGCAGATGTATTTGCAGGTACATTTTCATTGGTTTCAATTTCAAGCTTAATATCTACAACCCCCTCCTTAATTGACTCATTTTGTCTAGAGCAGTCTACTACAATTAAAGGATATTTATCAATAAAATCTAGTCTTCTAATTACAGGATCAGGACTTGTGTTATAGTAACTTTCTCTAAACCTTATAAACATCTCATAAGCTTTGGAAACATCTCCATTCTCAAAGTCCAAATTCAAGTCACTATAAGGATAATACTCTGAGTTTAAGAATACTTTTAAATTTTTCAGTTTACAATGATCAAATTGATCCATTCTTTTACGTGCTTTATTGTCCCTATCAGTTTGAAACCCAAATATTATATACCTGGGAGCTTCTAATGAAGAAGATGTCTTTAATTGGAATGTATGCTTTTTAGTGTTGGGAAATGAGGGTAACTCATGTAATTCTAAGCTTCTAAATGCAATTTGTAAGCTTTTATTCTGCAACAGAAGCTTTTGCAACTGTAATTTTTCAGTGTCTGATGGAACTACATGAGGCATAACCCACTGAATTGATTTAAGTGTAATTTTAGGAAGAATATCATCACCTGCAGTTGGTACAGTTGCAGTTGTTAAAAAGCAGTTTAAATCATTTTTGGATCTTTTTAATATTAGTTCCTGCTTAACATTCACTAAAACTTTATTAAAATCCTCAAATACTCCCATTAATAATTCCAGGGGTATGCATGTACTAAATTTTCCATTACTGTGAAACTTGTTTAAATTTTCATCAGTATCAAAAGCCACATTAGTTAATTTTGTTGTTTTACTATAAGAGCAAAGTGTTTTCATTAAGCCTGTTATACCTGGATTTCTGACAGAATCTATAAGTCTTGAGGAGATCTCATATCTGATTTCATCGAATAGAAATGCAAAAGCATTATTTATTAAATGTCCTTTAGCATGGTTTTCAATTTCTCCTTTAATATATAAATAACTCCTAGATGGTAAAGTTAATATATCTTGATTATTTATACAAATTCTAATTTCATCTGAATTGTTTATTGCTAAAGTGTTATGAGGAACATAGGAGTAATTTGTAATTTTTACTATACTATCGTCGAATTGGGATTTCCCTGTAACGTCCAGAAAATCTTCCATTTTTATATATAGAAAAATTTTTAACTTTTAACCCAATTGATCGCAAGAATCGCACATTTTGTGGACTTAAACCCTTACACTGATATATTCTCATATCTTTTTTATATGACAAGTAATTGTAGTTTCTTCACCATTAAAGTCTATTGGCCTATCTTTTTGATCAGCAAATGTAATGCTCATCACATCTAAAGTTGTTGTATTTACTGGAAAATATATGATATTTCTTGGAACTTCAATTATTTTATAGCCTGGTGGGGCTTGAGGATAAAAACTATGAATAGTGTGAGATTTTTTACCATTTAGATAAGAACCATTTGCCACATTTTTTTTTTTTTTTTTTTTTTTTTTGAGGGAGAGGCGGAAAAATGCATTACGCACACAGGTGGCCAGCCTGTAGTGTGGGGCTCCCCTAAAAAACGGGTTTACCCACTAAAAAACCTCCTCTACTCTTTAGGAATCTAACCTGGAATTGTTTATCACATTACGTCAGGCTAGGCCTAAATTTGGCTTACGCCCGTCGGGCTCGCTCCTTATCCAGCCGCTCTATCAAGGGATCTGGGCCACTTCGCGGTCCAGATCGGTTTTCTTTTCCAGGAGGATGCCCCGGACGAACTGTGACAAACAATCCCAGTTGCCCTCATCCTCCAAAATCTTTTGGCAGACCGAGTCCACCGAAAATGCACCAAATATTTGTGTGGCCTCCAGGCGGGGCCCTTCCCAACGGGGACATCGGAAGAATGTGTGTTCCGCATCGTCGGGAACACCCGGGCAATAAATGCAGTCCGGTGAACCGGTCTTTCCCATCCGGTTCAGGTACGACCGAAAATAGCCGTGACCTGTCAAAAATTGGGTCAGGTAGTAGTCCACCTCCCCATGCCGCCGTTCCACCCATGGTTGGACCTGCTTGATAAGTCGCGCAGTCCATCGTCCTCGGGTGTCGTGCTCCCAGCTGTGTTGCCACTGCTGGAAGGTTCGGGAGCGCTCTTCTGTTCTTGCCGTGTCCTTGCCGATCTCGCCTTGTCTCTGATAAATCGCTTTCCTCTCCCCTGCCAAGAGCTTGACAGGGATGACTCCGGCGACCACCAGGACGGCAGGCTCGGACACTGTCCGGTAGGCGGAACACACCCTGAGCGCGGCTTGACGCTGAACCCGGGCGAGTCGCAGCCTGTAGCACTCCTTATCTAGAGCGCCTGCCCACACCTCTGCCCCGTAAAGGAGCACGGACTGGACCGCGGACATCAACAGACGTCTTCTGCTGGATCGGGGACCCCCGACATTGGCCATCAGCCTACTAAGGTGAGTAACTACCTTAGCGGCCTTGTCCGCCGTACGGAAGATCTGATCCCTCCAGCTTAACTTGGTGTCCACCATAACCCCAAGGTATTTGGCGGCACGAGTTGATGTGACTACCTCCCTTCCCACTCTAAACGGGACGACGGTGTCGATCCTCTTCTTCGTGAGAATCACGATCTCCGTCTTACTAAGAGCAAGCGAGAGACCGTGATCGGACATCCAGTTGTTGACAACCCGCATAACTCGGTTCAACTTTAGTTGGGCCAGCTCAACGTTGCGTGCAGCAATGAGAGCTGCGACGTCATCGGCGTACCCAACCAAAGTGGTTTCCTCAGGCATCTCGGACCTCAGGAGGCTGTCATAGGCAACGTTCCAGAGATCCGGGCCGAGTATTGAACCTTGTGCGGCACCAGAAGTGACTTCCATCGTCCGCGTTCCGTCCCTTGTGTCATAGATCAGGCTTCGAGAGCGTAGATAATCCTCGATGAGCCGCAACAGATATGCAGGAATACGAAAGGTGTTGCGAAGCGCATCCAACATATCGACCCACCTCGCCGAGTTGAAGGCATTCTTGACATCAAGCGTAACAAGAAGCACTACTCGGCGGGAGAAATGGTTGTGGCTCTCGGCTCTCTCCACAGCTCTCTGAACTTCGGTGACAGCGTCGATCGTTGACCGTCCCTTTCTGAAGCCGTACTGACGGGGGCATAAGTCCCCGGCAGCTTCCACGGCAGAAGTCAGGCGGGAACGGATCAGCTTCTCGAACAGCTTCCCAGCCGTGTCCAACATGCAGAGAGGCCTGTGGGACGACGGCAGTTCGGGATCACCTTTGCCCTTGCTGATCAGTACAAGCCTGGCTGTTTTCCAGGGAGCCGGAAACACCCCTTCTACCAAACAGGCATTGTACATTCTCAACAACAAGTCAGCGTTAATTGAAAATACTTTCTTTAAAGCCTCACTGGGAATCCCGTCCGGGCCAGGAGCCTTGTTGCTCTTCAGGGAGAGAACGGAGGTTTCCAGCTCCTCGAAAGTGAAGAGTGGAACGTCCTCTACCCGTCCGAAGTCAACCAGCGGTCGCTGTGGATGTTCAGGAAACAACGCAGCGACGATCCTCCCCATGGTGGCGCCCTCCATGATGGAAGGTGGAGAGCGGGCGCCGAGTTTCTGTGTTACAAGTTTGTAACCCAGGCCCCACGGGTCGGAGTCAACGTCGTCACGAAGTCTCCTCCAGCTATTCGCCTTGCTCCTGTTTATCGCCTGGCGGAGAGATTTTCTCGCAGCTTTATAGGCCTCCGACTTACGAACTCTGTCTGCGGGAATTCTCGCTCTTGTGGCGGCTCGTCTAGTTCTTAAACATGTTCTTCTGAGTTCCGCAATCTCTTCAGTCCACCAGTAAACGGGTTGTTTGTCGCGTCGGGGTTTCCTTCGCGGCATAGACTGGTCGCAGGCCGAGACGATCAGTTCCATCGTGGATGTTACTAGTGCCTCGGCCCCAGCCTCACCAGGATTCCCCTGTGCTCCCCGAGAGATGACTTCGGTGAACTTGACCACGTCCAGTTTGTTGGTGTTCCACCGGCGTGGCCCTTCCCGAAATGCGGAAACTCGACGATTTGCCTGATCATGCAGGTCAAAAACGATGTATTGGTGGTCGCTACCCGTGTAGTCCTCCACAACCCTCCAGCCTGAGATCCTCGGAAGGAGCGACTCAGACGCAAAGGTGACGTCGGGGATCGTGCCTCTCTGCCCGGGGCGCCGAAAAGTAGGTGTGTCGCCCTGGTTGAGGACGACAAGACCGGCCCTGGCGATGAAATCCAGGATGTATTTCCCCCGGGAGCTGGTAGAGGGCATTCCCCACTCGACGGCCCTGGCGTTGAAATCGCCACCAACGACGACATGCCCGGTGGTGCCAAGAACGCACTCCTCTAGGCTATCTATCTTGTCGCGGAAGTCCTGGACGGCCTCGTTGGGTGTGAGGTAGCAACTGAAGATAGTCACGTCCCTACACCGAACCCAGACGAATCCTCGGCCGCGCCCGTGACTCCGCACCAAAACATCTCGTGTATTACGTGCCCAAAATGCAGCAGTACCGAGGCTGTCCGAGATCCAAATGTTTGGGTCTCTGTCCCGATACTGTTCACTGATAAGGAGCGCGTCAGCACCAAGTTCTCGGGCGAGCTGATCTAGAAGGTTATCAGCTCCCCAGGATCTATGAAGGTTGGCTTGGAGGATGCGAATTACCGGCCGCTGCCTTTTGCCTGTTCAAGTGCGGCTCTGAAGGCACCGCACTGACCAGACCCGGGTAAGTGACCGAGGGCACTGGAGCCTGAATCCTTGCAGAGGAAGCAGGAGGGGCTCGAGGAACATTCCTTACGTTTGTGGCCTTGGCTTCCACACTGGAAGCAGTTTGCCACATTACATTTAACTCTAATTACATTAATATTATTTATGTTAATTTTTTCTGTGGAATAAAATGGAACATCTGGAGTTGAATATCCACGAAATCCCAGTAAAATAGATCCTAGGCAAGGTTTAGTAAAGTCAAATACATTACTACTCACCAGAGTGGCTTTCATAGTGTTATTATCGGCTAAAAGTATAAAATCTGGAAGCTGTTTTTGAATTTCCTTTGCCAATTCAAATACCTCATAAGTTCCCTCTGGAATTTCTATTGTGAGTGGTGCTTTGTGATTATAATAGTACACATCTTCACCATCTAATATTTCTATTTTGTCATCATTTAATTTATTAAGCTTTGGTATTAAACCCTTATATAAAATTTTTACCTTTGTGGTTGTGAGTGCTTCTTTTTTATCATTGACAACAACTTTTAAAACACCATCTAATACTTCATTCAACTGATCAATTGTTACTATTCCTTTTGGTGTAACCACTTTTTCCACTTTATAATATTTAAGTGTATTTAAAGGTTTTCTAACATTAAATATTGAATTATAACCCTGAAAATCTACAAGTCCAATAACATAATCACCATTAAGCTCAATTGGAGGGTAAAATGTTGACTTTAACTCTGGCTCAACACCTGTGAATGTTACTGTGAATGAATCCATTTTTTATTATTAAAATATTTTATAAAAACTAAACATAACTCTCCACATATGGAAGTATTTAATTTTTGTATTTGATCAGTGGTATAGTATATCTTAAAAGGTAAAAAATAATCAATAACTTCAATTGGAGGTTGAATTCCAAAAGGATCAAAATAAATTACTACATTTTTATTTTTATGATAGGCTGTCCAATGTGTCCCCTCATCATTATCCAAGTTAATTATTCCGCACTCTCTTAGTCTTGGTTTTTGATGTTTTAGCTCGTTTTTTAGAAACACCCCTCGAAAGTGTGGCACGTCTTTTGCGGCCTCTAGTAATTGGAAGTTGTCCATCTTTTTTATTAGGAAACTTTAATCCCATCCCCAATTTAGCTTTAGCTTTCATCAAATTAGTTACAGCATAAGCTGCAGCCTTTTCTGCTAAGCTTGCATCATTTGATTTAACCCTAGACCACGCCTGCTCTGCTAATTTCATATCTGTTTTGTTTCTAGAAGCTGTATCTGGATTATTCATGTAAAATATATCATGTTCCTTACAATAAGCATCTAATTTATTAATTGGAAGTACATTATTGGCTAAATTTTTACGTACATTAGTGGCTGGTCCGCACCAAGAATTCCGGGTATGTGGAGGGGGGTTGGTAGATGATTAATTAAGGTATTTAGTAACCCTTTACCCCTATATGGTCTTAGTCCCTTACCTTGATATGGTTTTAAGTATAAACCTTTACCTGATTTCATTTTTATTATATAAAAAATGTCATTCATTCAACAAAAGAATAAATTTAAAATAACTAATGAAAATATAAAAGAGAAAAAACCATCAGGCCTGTTTCCGACTAATATTCGTTGCATTGTTTGTGGACCAAGTGGTTGTGGAAAAACTGTAATAATGTATAACTTAATTATTAAAAAGGAAGGTTTAAAGTTTACAAATGTGTACATAATATCTAAAACTTTAGAACAAGAAAAATATAAAAAAATAATTAAAATATTTAAGTTATGCGAAGAAATAAAGTTACATACCTTTACAGAATGTGAAATTACACCAAATGATGTTGAAAGACATTCCCTTGTAATTTTCGATGATATAAACAGTCCAAATATTGCTCCATTCTTTTCAATGGGTAGACATAGAAACATAAACTCCTTTTATCTGTGTCAATCATATGCAAAAGTACATAAATATATACGAGACAATGTAAATTTCCTAATAATATTTAAACAGGATGACTTGAATTTAAAACATATTTATAACAATCATGTTGGGAATGACTTTACTTTTAAACAATTTAGAAATATATGTCATTATTGTTGGAAAGAGAAGCATGGATTTTTAGTAATTGATAAGGAGAGGGAAATAAATAAAGGAAAATACAGGTTTATGTTTGATAAGTTTTATAATGACCAATAGCATAAGTATTTACACCATCTGACATAATCACTCTTTTATCATCGTAGAATGACAACACCTTCTTCATAGTAGTAACTGTTTTTAAATGATGATCAGTTGACTGGATTCTGGTAACATTTTCATAATGGTCTTCTTTAGTACGGAGACAGTCGAGGTATTGTAGATGTCTTAAATAATGTTTCACTGTTGCTCTGTCAGCTCCCTTGGCCTTTTTCACTTCTAATTCACTACTCTGATTGTCCAACCATTGAAGTGGAATATATGAATATAACTTGGGCCTTAAACCACAATATTCATACATAATGGAACCATTCAATTCGTCTTTAAACTTGCCCATGACTTTTTTATTTTTATCGGAGTAAAGAAAATGGTCTTTGCTATAAGCAGATGTATCAAAGTAGTCCAAATCAATTTCCTTATAAAAATCCTGGGTGTTAATTGCATATGACAGAGAATCTGTGTCAGTAAAGAGGAGCTTTTTATTCTTAAATTTATTCATATATAAATAGTGAAAGTCATACATTATCACTTTACTTAAATCCAAGATTGTCATTCCAATATATATGGGCTTATCAAATTTTACGACTAGTTTTTTTAAATGAACAGCATGAAGACCATTGTCAAATTTTTTACTGCAATCAAATCTTGGTTTTGAAACATATTTTGTTAACTCTGACTCATCTACTAGGTAAATATCTCTAAACTTTCTTTGATTCATGATTGTTCGACCAAACAAACTATTGTTTAATAATTTATAGAAATCCTTTTCAAAGTCATTTCTTGCTTGTTTACGTTTGTCATTATTAAAATTAATGTAAGGAGCTAGCCATGCTGATTTGTTGGCAATTTATAAGAGAATAGTGCATTTTTTATTTCATGTTCAACAAATTCTCCATTAAAAACATTCAAAATATATGGGCCTTGACAGTTTTTTAGATGTCTTGAAAAATGCACATTAATAGACTTATTGCAACAATGACAATATTTGTGTTCCTTTAAAATGTGAGATTTTAGAGATGAAATATTTTCAAAATGATTATTACATATCTTACAAATTTTATTCACTCTATGTATGGTTCTCATATGACGCAATAAATTAAATCTATATTTAAAAGTGGTAGAACAAATAGTACATACGGATCGATCCATCCTCGATGAAGTCTGGACACTAAATGAAAAATTGTGTGACGGTGGGTCTATTTATAACCTCGGTTGCAAATATTAAAAACACCAAAATTTTAAAATTCGAAAAACGACATGAAAACGTTTGCTCCAATAGATATTTAAAATATTCAAGGCTCCAGCACTGTGCACCGGTCTAGGTCAGTGCCACTTATGTAATAGGTCAAGGTTACTAGCACACTGCTCAAGGGGCCGGCAAGAGACAGTGTACAGGCGGCCAGATGACAAGTTTCACACCATAAATAAATATAGTTAGAGTTAAAATTATAATATTTTCAGGTATTATACTAGACTATATGGTGGCCATTACGGCATAAATTATTTACTTTAATTTTAATATTAACATAACATAAATAATAAATAAAAATATGAAAATTGATTTT
Organism: Neoaliturus tenellus; assembly: GCA_030545055.2. Taxonomy (NCBI): domain Eukaryota; kingdom Metazoa; phylum Arthropoda; class Insecta; order Hemiptera; family Cicadellidae; genus Neoaliturus; species Neoaliturus tenellus. Next base: position 38,107 of record JAQYXR010000906.1, read on the forward strand.
TGACATAAAAAAGTTAGTCTGTGAGGAAATTTTTTATTTATTGGTCAGGCAAGTTTTGTCAGCAGGAAAGTTGTAGATAAAGAGTCAAATTTAATATTTTTATTCTTGACATTTTCCTTTAGGATGCTTAGTTTACAAAAAAAGCCTTAGAATCAAAATTTTGAATCTGTGTCCAAAAAAATTCCTAAAAAGTAACCCCATGTTAAATATCAAAAACCTATACACAAATATATAAAAATATAATATAACCATACATAAACATTAGCAAATATCAAATCTCGGAATCAAAATTTTAAATCTGTGTCCAAAAAAATTCCCTATAGGAAATCCCCCTATAAAATCATGCCAAAACTGAGGTAAAGTTCTGCTTTCTTCACTACTGGTACATATATGATTCCTGCGTTTCTTGGCCACCCCGTGGCGGAACTGAAGCATCTTAGCCTATACCATTTTTTTTATAATTTCAAATATCTTGATTTTGTCCCGTTTTTCTTCTATTACATACAACGATCCTCTATATAAACATATAATTTTATTCCACTTTTATCTTTTCAGAATAGAGCTATTATTACCTCAATCATGTGCAATCATAATCGTATCTCCAAATTTTTACACAACTTTTGAGCATGACTATTTACATAGTTCCTTAATATTTCACAACTCCATTATATTTTTACGAATTAAGGGGGGAGTGGGATTATACCATGAGCCGTGAGGAAATTTCAAAGCTTATTATTATTTATTGTGAGTAGTGTGTATTGGCGGCTTCTGTTACTGCCGTTGGAGTTGAGCCCTCAACTAGCCTGTTCATTGTATGAGGTTTTGACAGTAATTTAAGGAATTGGGGCAACCAATTATTGGGTTGGACCCTCCATCAAGCATAACACCTAGAATATTTACATAAACAATATTTATCTCACAGCTCAATTTTTTTAAAACTATTTACTAAGGAGGAGTATTAAAACCTACTAATAGGAGATTATTAAAGCATTTTTTACTATTGATTGTGAATTTAGAGTATTAGATAGTTTTGTTACTGGCTTGGCTGTCCAGATCTTGTGTGGAACTAAACTATTTCAAACTTGACTTTTTATTAATTCAAACTAGGGGGCAACTCCTCAGGGGGCATGGGGGCGGAGCCCCCATCGAGCCGTAGGCGAGTCCTATATATATACAGCCCCATGTGGAACTCACTCACTCATCCATACAAATTCTAGACAACTTGCGGGTAAGCTGGAAACTTGATTTTTGTCATGCGTGTGGCTCGAGGTATGATACCCCCGGGAAAACTTTGAAAACCGGAAATTTTTCATTTCTACCCCCCCCAAAAGAATAACGAAGGGTGGAAACCGGTAACGCCGAAATGTAAGGTTTTACTATTTGCGCTGTAACTTTTGAACGAGGGGTCCTAACTCAAATCTGAGGGAAAATCGTTAGTTGGGAATTAAACGCTCTACAAGATTGGTCTTATGAAATTTTGCCGTATCTCACCCCCTTCACCCTTAAAAATAAGCGTACTTTCAAAATTTCTAAATTTTTTCAAAAAAATTTCGATATTTTGATCCTTTTATTTACTATTATGGCACATGGATGCATGGAATTCCATACACATTATGATGTCAAACAGTTCTTTCTATAGTAGTAGCTTTTTTACAATTTCAATCAAATTTTAGTAGAAAAAAATTGTCAAAAATACAAATTCCCTAGCATTATTTCATGTAAAGTGTTTGTAATTCACTTCAAACCGGTAAATATACTGCCATATCGTTATATGTTTAGCACTTATTTTATATTTTTATAGATGCTCTACAATTTTGGTCCTTTGAAATTTTGCCGTATCTTACCCCCTTCACCCTTAAAAAGGGGCGTAATTTCAAAAGTTCTAAAATTATTCGCAAAAATTGCTCTATTTTGTTATTTTTATTTACTATTATGTAACATGTATATATGAATTGCTATATATATATTATGACCTCAATAGTTTCTTACTTTATTAGTAGTATTTTGCCAATTCCAATTGGATTTTATTTAAAAAAATTGTAAAAACACAAAATTCTTAACAGTTTTTCATGAAGTGTTTTTAATTCAATTTAACTTTGTAATGTAGTGAAATATTGATATATGTTTTGCCATTAATATATTCTATCATAGACGCTCTACAAGTTTGGACATTTCATATTTTTAAGTAACTCACCCCCTTCCCCCAAAAAAATGCGCGTACTTTCACAATTTCAAAATTTTTTCATAAAAATGTGTTTATTTAAAAATTTTTATTCACCATTATGAAACACAGATGCCTGAAACTTTGCACATATTATAGACCCAACTATTTTTACTATGATAGCAGCAGTTGGTCAATTTAAATCATAGTTAAGTCCCAAAAAATGAAAAATAACGTAACTTTTAACATTTTTTTCATTTTAAGTGTTTGTAAATTACTGCATTCTGCCAAATATACAGAAAAATTGATGTATGTTTTGCCAGTATTATATTCTACTTTAGACGGTCTACAAGTTAGGTCCTTTGCGATTTTTCAGTATATCCCCCCTTCACCCTTAACAAGAGGCGTACTTTCAAAATATCGAAATTCTTACACAACAATTGCTCTATTTCAATATTTTTCATTTACTATTATGGCAAATACATGCCACAAATTTAGTATACATTATGACCATATCTAGGTCTTACTATAGACGCAGTAATTGGCCAATTTCAGTCAAAGATTGTAAAAAGTACGAAATTATTAACATTTTTTCATTTATAGTTTTTTTGTGATTGTTATTGACCTGGTAAAAGTACTGCCAAACTGATATACGTTTTGTCAGGATTGTTTTATTTTTAGATGCTCTACAAGCCCGGAGCTTTGAGATTTTGTAGCATCTCACCCCCTTCACCATTAAAAAGGGGGAGTACTTTAAAAATTTTAATTTCAATTTTTACCTTCGGATTAATTCCATCTTATTAGGATATGACGGTTTCTTCTACTTTAAGTTTGAACAATCAAACTTTTAGTAAGCATGAAACATATTGGCGTAGTCTAGCTGCTTAGATTATCTTAGCGTGCTTAGCTTTGCTATGTGATTAATATTAAGTTTAAAGTTAAATTAATCAGAGAGAACTAGAGAATTATAAAGGGGGCATGGGGGCGGAGCCCCCATCGAGCCGTAGGCGAGTCCTATATATATACAGCCCCATGTGGAACTCACTCACTCATCCATACAAATTCTAGACAACTTGCGGGTAAGCTGGAAACTTGATTTTTGTCATGCGTGTGGCTCGAGGTATGATACCCCCGGGAAAACTTTGAAAACCGGAAATTTTTCATTTCTACCCCCCCAAAAGAATAACGAAGGGTGGAAACCGGTAACGCCGAAATGTAAGGTTTTACTATTTGCGCTGTAACTTTTGAACGAGGGGTCCTAACTCAAATCTGAGGGAAAATCGTTAGTTGGGAATTAAACGCTCTACAAGATTGGTCTTATGAAATTTTGCCGTATCTCACCCCCTTCACCCTTAAAAATAAGCGTACTTTCAAAATTTCTAAATTTTTTCAAAAAAATTTCGATATTTTGATCCTTTTATTTACTATTATGGCACATGGATGCATGGAATTCCATACACATTATGATGTCAAACAGTTCTTTCTATAGTAGTAGCTTTTTTACAATTTCAATCAAATTTTAGTAGAAAAAAATTGTCAAAAATACAAATTCCCTAGCATTTTTTCATGTAAAGTGTTTGTAATTCACTTCAAACCGGTAAATATACTGCCATATCGTTATTGTTTAGCACTTATTTTATATTTTTATAGATGCTCTACAATTTTGGTCCTTTGAAATTTTGCCGTATCTTACCCCCTTCACCCTTAAAAAGGGGCGTAATTTCAAAAGTTCTAAAATTATTCGCAAAAATTGCTCTAGGTATTTTGTTATTTTTATTTACTATTATGTAACATGTATATATGAATTGCTATATATATATTATGACCTCAATAGTTTCTTACTTTATTAGTAGTATTTTGCCAATTCCAATTGGATTTTATTTTAAAAAATTGTAAAAACACAAAATTCTTAACAGTTTTTCATGAAGTGTTTTTAATTCAATTTAACTTTGTAATGTAGTGAAATATTGATATATGTTTTGCCATTAATATATTCTATCATAGACGCTCTACAAGTTTGGACATTTCATATTTTTAAGTAACTCACCCCCTTCCCCCAAAAAAATGCGCGTACTTTCACAATTTCAAAATTTTTTCATAAAAATGTGTTTATTTAAAAATTTTTATTCACCATTATGAAACACAGATGCCTGAAACTTTGCACATATTATAGACCCAACTATTTTTACTATGATAGCAGCAGTTGGTCAATTTAAATCATAGTTAAGTCCCAAAAAATGAAAAATAACGTAACTTTTAACATTTTTTTCATTTTAAGTGTTTGTAAATTACTGCATTCTGCCAAATATACAGAAAAATTGATGTATGTTTTGCCAGTATTATATTCTACTTTAGACGGTCTACAAGTTAGGTCCTTTGCGATTTTTCAGTATATCCCCCCTTCACCCTTAACAAGAGGCGTACTTTCAAAATATCGAAATTCTTACACAACAATTGCTCTATTTCAATATTTTTCATTTACTATTATGGCAAATACATGCCACAAATTTAGTATACATTATGACCATATCTAGGTCTTACTATAGACGCAGTAATTGGCCAATTTCAGTCAAAGATTGTAAAAAGTACGAAATTATTAACATTTTTTCATTTATAGTTTTTTTGTGATTGTTATTGACCTGGTAAAAGTACTGCCAAACTGATATACGTTTTGTCAGGATTGTTTTATTTTTAGATGCTCTACAAGCCCGGAGCTTTGAGATTTTGTAGCATCTCACCCCCTTCACCATTAAAAAGGGGGAGTACTTTAAAAATTTTAATTTCAATTTTTACCTTCGGATTAATTCCATCTTATTAGGATATGACGGTTTCTTCTACTTTAAGTTTGAACAATCAAACTTTTAGTAAGCATGAAACATATTGGCGTAGTCTAGCTGCTTAGATTATCTTAGCGTGCTTAGCTTTGCTATGTGATTAATATTAAGTTTAAAGTTAAATTAATCAGAGAGAACTAGAGAATTATAAAGGGGGCATGGGGGCGGAGCCCCCATCGAGCCGTAGGCGAGTCCTATATATATACAGCCCCATGTGGAACTCACTCACTCATCCATACAAATTCTAGACAACTTGCGGGTAAGCTGGAAACTTGATTTTTGTCATGCGTGTGGCTCGAGGTATGATACCCCCGGGAAAACTTTGAAAACCGGAAATTTTTCATTTCTACCCCCCCAAAAGAATAACGAAGGGTGGAAACCGGTAACGCCGAAATGTAAGGTTTTACTATTTGCGCTGTAACTTTTGAACGAGGGGTCCTAACTCAAATCTGAGGGAAAATCGTTAGTTGGGAATTAAACGCTCTACAAGATTGGTCTTATGAAATTTTGCCGTATCTCACCCCCTTCACCCTTAAAAATAAGCGTACTTTCAAAATTTCTAAATTTTTTCAAAAAAATTTCGATATTTTGATCCTTTTATTTACTATTATGGCACATGGATGCATGGAATTCCATACACATTATGATGTCAAACAGTTCTTTCTATAGTAGTAGCTTTTTTACAATTTCAATCAAATTTTAGTAGAAAAAAATTGTCAAAAATACAAATTCCCTAGCATTTTTTCATGTAAAGTGTTTGTAATTCACTTCAAACCGGTAAATATACTGCCATATCGTTATTGTTTAGCACTTATTTTATATTTTTATAGATGCTCTACAATTTTGGTCCTTTGAAATTTTGCCGTATCTTACCCCCTTCACCCTTAAAAAGGGGCGTAATTTCAAAAGTTCTAAAATTATTCGCAAAAATTGCTCTATTTTGTTATTTTTATTTACTATTATGTAACATGTATATATGAATTGCTATATATATATTATGACCTCAATAGTTTCTTACTTTATTAGTAGTATTTTGCCAATTCCAATTGGATTTTATTTAAAAAAATTGTAAAAACACAAAATTCTTAACAGTTTTTCATGAAGTGTTTTTAATTCAATTTAACTTTGTAATGTAGTGAAATATTGATATATGTTTTGCCATTAATATATTCTATCATAGACGCTCTACAAGTTTGGACATTTCATATTTTTAAGTAACTCACCCCCTTCCCCCAAAAAAATGCGCGTACTTTCACAATTTCAAAATTTTTTCATAAAAATGTGTTTATTTAAAAATTTTTATTCACCATTATGAAACACAGATGCCTGAAACTTTGCACATATTATAGACCCAACTATTTTTACTATGATAGCAGCAGTTGGTCAATTTAAATCATAGTTAAGTCCCAAAAAATGAAAAATAACGTAACTTTTAACATTTTTTTCATTTTAAGTGTTTGTAAATTACTGCAGTAGAAGACCCCCGGAGATTGGCCCACTTCCGGTTTGGTGTGACGTCACTTCCGGTTTGGCGGGAAAGGGAAACAGGGTTGCCAACCCCCAGGGTTTTCCCAAAATTTCCCTGCAAATTCCCTGCAGTGTTACCAACTCATACCATCCACTATAAAGTATACACTATAAACCATATATTATATGTTATACACTATAATACTCTATGGCAGAGGTGTGGAATAAAAACTATGGTTGTGGGTTAGTAAAAAACTATATTAAGCTATATATTTACAATATTGGTTAAAAAAAAACTATACTAAACTATATATTATAATATTTACATATGTACATTACTCTTCATTCCCATCCCCCTGCCCTCTTCCTTCTTCTTCTTCCTCCTCCTCCTCTTCCTCTTCTCCCTCCTCTTCCCCTTCCATGTCTTCTTCTTCTTCTCTTCCCGCTGCCACCTCCCCTCCTGCTGCCACCTCCCCTCCTGCTGCCACCTCTCCTCCCGCTGCTTCTCCTCCCACCACCCCCTCCAGCTCCTCCGGTGGGACAAGGAAGAGCTCGCCGTGGTTCACTGCAACAGAAGAATACCATGGCTGTGATTGGTTGGAATAAGAAGGTCCCTGATTGGTGGATAATGGGCGTGCAGCGCTCTGATTGGCTGGTTGGTAATTATACCGCCGACTGCTGCTCGTCCTCGCTCTCTTTGCGTCAGGCTCTCGTAGTGAACGGATGTAATGGAGTTGGTTGTTGAACCTGTTAATGTTCTTAGTGAGGATCAGACTTACATAAAGAAATTCAGATTGTATGGGCTTAGAACGATTTTCAAATTTACTAACCCTCCTCCCGAAACAAATGAAATTGATTGGCTAAGGCAAGGTTTTGCTAAGATTGTGAATGAAGTAAAAGACCAATGCCATGAAAATGATATGCTTGGTTTCACTTTGCAGAGTCTAAATTTGAAATCTAAAGACCCGGGGTATGTAGCTTTTCGGCCCTTCAACGAAGTAACTGAAGATGTTTTGTGGGAAATATTTGGTGGAATTATTCAAAGTAATTCTGAATCTATCAAGTCGACAGACACTTTTAAAGTAGAATGTACACGAGTCAATCTCCCTGTAGGGTCTGGGGGATGCAGGAGACCCGGTTTATACAACACATTTGAAGAAGAGTGTAAAGCAAGGAAGGGTATTGTCGTTATTAATAATAAAGACAATCTGTGTTTGCCTAGAGCTATAGTAGTTGCGATGGCTAAAGTTACCGGTGATTCAGATTATAATTCAATTAGAAAAGATAAAGGTAAAAGACAGACAGTTAGGGCTCAGGAGCTTATGCGTAGAGCGCGTGTTGAGATATCTAACAGTGGAGCCGGTATCCCAGAACTTGAGAAATTCCAAGAACACCTGAAAGATTTTAAAATTACAGTGTACAACTATGATTGTAAAGGTCGCGAAGTTTACTTTGAGGGAAGAGTTGAAAACCCAAAATTTAAAATTAATTTACTTTTCCATAATGGGCATTATAATGTTATCAATTCACTAACTGCTGCCTTTGCATGCAAGTATTTCTGTGAAGCATGCCATATCCCTTATGACCATAAACCTGAACACCGTTGCTCCAATATCTGTCCTACTTGCCAGACTATCTCGCCCCCCTGTAAGCTGGAGCACAAAGGAATTGATTGTCCTGAATGTAACATGACTTATAAAAATCAGGCCTGTTTTATAGCTCACAAAATTGATAAATGCCAGTTAGTAAAGAAATGTCTTGACTGTGGTAAACTAGTAATGATGAATGAAAGGTCCAAGCCCCATCAATGTGGGGAAACATACTGTAAAGTATGCGAAGAGTTTATGGACCCTAACCATAAATGTTACATGAAACCTAATGAAAGCCAACCGAAGGGGAAAAACTATCTATTTATTTTCTTTGATTTTGAAACTAGGCAAGATGAAAACCTCCCTTCTGACCCAGAGAAAAAAGTTCATAAAGTTAATCTGTGTGTAAGTCAGCAGTATTGTGGGCAGTGTTTGGGATCAGGCTTCTGTATGGCATGCAAAAACCGTACAAAGATTTTCAAAGAGGACCCGGTAAAACAGTTTATGGAATATGTGATGCAAGTCAGGAAAAAGTTTAAAGATGTTTGTGTGATTGCACACAACGGACAGGGGTTTGATTTCCAATTCATTTTAAAGTATACTTTGGAAGAGACTAAATTTACACCTGAACTTGTGATGAGAGGATCCAAAATTATTTTGATGGAAATGGATAACGTTAGGTTTGTTGATTCCTTAAGCTACTTTCCTATGCCCCTCGCTGCACTCCCGAAAGCGTTTGATTTGCCCCCAGAGAAAAAGAAAGGTTATTTCCCTCATCTATTCAACACCCTTGAGAACCAAAATTATGTAGGTCCGATGCCCTCGAAAGAGTTTTACTGCCCGGAGACTATGTTTGAGAAGTCCCATGATAATTTTGAAAAATGGTATAATGAACAAGTGAACAGTGGCTATGTATTTGACTTTCAAAAAGAGATTTTGGAGTATTGCATTTCGGATGTAGAGATTTTAGCCCAAGCCTGTATTAAATTCAGAGCCTTATTTTTAAAAGAATGCAGTGTAGACCCGTTTCTCGAGGCCGTAACCATCGCCAGCGCGTGTAACCTGGCTTTCCGCCGCAAATTCCTAAAACCTAATACAATTGGCTTGATCCCGAAAGGTGGGTACCGATTAACGGACAATCAGTCAGCCGTAGCCCTACAGTGGCTATCGTGGGAAGAGGAGAAGCGTGGTGTTAGGATTGAGCATGCAGGCCGAGGCAAAGAAGTTAAAATTAATGGGGCGAAAGTAGATGGTTTTGATGGGGACAACATTTATGAATTTCATGGGTGTTACTGGCACGGATGCCCTAAATGTTTCCCTTACAGCCGGGAGGCCCCTCTGAAGGAGGATCCCTCTGATTCACTTCACTTGCGTTATCAGAGGACTTTAAAGAAAATTGAGAAACTCGGAAGTAATGTTATTGAAATGTGGGAGTGCGAGTTTAGGAAAATTAAAAAAGATGAAAACCTCAAACATTTGGAAAGTCTACCTATTTTGAACAGCCTTCCCCTTGACCCGAGAGATTCATTTTTTGGAGGTAGGACCGGTAATGCGAAAGCTTATCATAAATGCTCGGAGGGAGAAACTATTCAGTATGTAGATGTCTGTTCTCTTTATCCGTACGTAAATAAATACTGTAACTACCCCGTAGGCCACCCCGAAATTTATGTAGGAGATAGGGAGTGCAGAGAGCGGGGACTTGGCGTAGAAGGATTGCTCAAGTGTAAAATCTTACCGCCTAGGGACCTATACCACCCTGTGCTCCCAGTAAAAATGAACAACAAATTAATGTTTGTCTTGTGTCAAACTTGTGGAGAGACTTTAAATCAGGGGGAATGTTTTCATGAAAGTAATGAGAGGGCATTGGTAGGGACTTGGACAATGCAGGAGATCAGAAAGGCAGTAGAGAAGGGTTATGTGATTCTAGACATGTATGAACTCTGGGAATACCAAGTGGCGACTTATGAAACCGGTGGTCTGTTTACTGATTTTATAAATAAATTTTTGAAAATGAAACAGGAGGCGTCAGGGTTTCCTAGTTGGTGCAAGACCGAAGAAGATAAAGACAAGTATATTGCTGATTACTATAAACATGAGGGGGTAAAACTGGAGAAAAACAAGATTGCTAAGAATGGGGGTTTAAGGTCTTTGGCAAAATTAATGTTGAATTCTTTCTGGGGGAAATTCGGACAGAGGGAGAACCAAACCAAAGCCTCAATTGTTAGAGACCCGAAAGATTTCTTTCAAATGTTAATTAGTCCTGAAATAAAGATAAACATGATACAGGTTATCAATGAAGAAGTGTTAGTTGTTAGCTGGGAGTACATTGATGAGGTGGGAGAGGCGTTGAGAAATGTGAATGTTGTGATTGCAGCCTACACTACTGCCCATGCCCGACTCAAATTGTATGAACACCTTGAAAAGTTAGGAGCTCAAGTCCTATATTATGATACAGATAGTTGCATATATTACTTGAGAGGTAATTTGTATAAAGTGCCTACAGGGGATTACCTTGGGGAAATGACCGACGAGTTGGTAGAGTATGGACCCGGGTCCTACATAGTAGAGTTTGTATCTGGAGGGCCGAAAACCTACGCATACCTTGTCTGGTCAACCAATAAACAGAAACTAATTCCCGTATGTAAAGTTAAGGGCCTAACACTGAATCTTAAAACTTCTAAATTGGTAAACTTTCAGACATTGAAAGAAATGGTTTTGAGTGAATCCGCTCAAGTATTACAAGTCGAAGAGAATAGAATCAGACGTACTAAAGATAAAAATATTGTAACAGTCACTGAAATCAAACAGTTTAAGATCACTGGTCCTAAAAGAAAACTAGAAGATAACTACGACACAGTACCCTATGGATTTAAACAACCTAAACTTACCTATTAGTCCCACCACTCAATAAACTTCTCCAACTCCTGCTGTTCCTTTTTCATTTCGTTTATCTTATGTTCTAATTCAAAATATCTACTCAAATATTTCTCTTGAACAAAAGTATTATAGGGACCCCCCAACCATTGTAAAAACACAAACACCGTTAGAAACATCTTACTACACAACCACACCACAACTAACTCCCGAGAACAACAAGTAAGAAAGAGTAGGGGCATACCCCCTCCAACTCACCCATGAATCCATCATCTCCACCTTCTTCTTATAAAGAAAATCCCTTCTCTTTTCAATCTCATCCAACTCGTTACACAATTCCCTAAAAGCCGATAATTTTTCCTCCCTCCTCCTCTCCTGACCCCCAAAAAACACTTTACTTAAAAACACTATAACTGTTAGAAGCATGGTGGCAGACTGAAGAGACTAGAGAGAGCTAGCCATGGAGGGAGAGAGAGAGGCGGGGGGAGGGGGAGGGGAAGGGTGACCTCAATATTGTGACACAAGCAGTTAACCTTTCAAAAGTGTGTCGTCATTGGTCATAATTAGAAAGCTTGTGATTGGTTAAAAATAAGCGTGTCACGTTGTGATTGGCTGTAATTATTTAATTTCCCCCTCCACCTCTTTAATTTATTAAAATTATTAAATTATTTTTTCTCTTTATGCCCAACCTCTGTAGCGAACAGACGTGTTTCCTAACCTCAAATATGTCAGTACTACATTCCTACATATTTGATAACAGCCCTGTAACTGTCTTATTCGATTCTGAAAACAATCCATGGTTTAAAGCAAAAGATATATGTGAGATACTAGAGTATGAAAATTCAAATAAAGCAATCAGAGACCATGTCAGAGAAAAGTATCGTAAAACAGTTGAAAACAAAGGGGGTAACGAAACGTTACCCCCTTCGAACTTTCAAAAACATACTGTATTTATCAGTGAACCGGGTTTATATCAATTAATTATGAGATCCAAAATGAAAGTAGCTGAAAGATTCCAGGATTGGGTATTTGAAGTAGTCCTACCTACAATTCGCAAGTATGGGGAGTATAAATTAAGGAGAGAAAACTTTGAATTGACACATACCTTGAATCTAGCACTGGAAAACAATAAAAACCTAACCAAAAAACTAGTTGACCAAGCACCCAAAGTTGCTGTTATGACAGAAGACGAGGGGTTGAAACATGTATTCTGTGTCCTGGAGAAGGACGCATACTACAAACAGTATGGCTTAATGGAATATAAATGTATTAGGGCAGAAAAAAGACGATATAAAAGAGCGCTAAAGAGAGCAAAGAAAGATGGTTTTGTCCCCTGCTTTATGAGATACCCTGTGCCTAACGGTATAAATATT
>JAQYXR010000907.1:0-50377 GCA_030545055.2 Neoaliturus tenellus
CCTGGATTTAAAATTGTTGAAAAGCCGCAAAACCTGGTATATCTACCTTTGAACACCACTTTCATTTCAGACATCGTGTTGAACGTATTGGATCAAGACGGTAACTTGATAGACTTCCGAGAAGAGCCTATTACGGTTAGATTACATTTAAAATCAACACTTTAATACAAAATCATGGGTTTAACATTTAAAAGCGAACAACCTACGGGAATCCGCATTAGTAGCTCTTCAGCTGTGGAGGAGTTAACACGCGAGAACATTCGTTTCTTAGAGAGAATTGGATTAAAAGTAACCGATAATGGATATACTGGATATAGCTCAGGGTCCAACATTCGACGAAACCCTATGGGAAAAAGAATATCACACCCACAACCCTTACACTTCATCAAAATTAAACAATAACGATGAAATTCGTATTCCCATACAAAATCAAGACATTTACACACTACCATGTGAAAGTTACTTGTATATTGAAGGAAAAGTTACTAAAAAGGACGGTACTACTACTGGTACAACAGTTCCATTTATAAATAATCCCATGGCTTTCCTGTTTGATGAAATTAGATATGAAATATCAGGTGTAACAGTTGATTCTACTAAAAAAGTAGGTATTGCAACAACTTTAAAGGGATTAACATCTATATCACCTAATGAAACCAATTTAATACAACCTGCAGGATGGGTTTTACCTGCAAAAGACACAATCACTCCAGATACAAATGGAAATTTTGATTTTCATATTCCGTTACGTTTGTTGCTTGGTTTTGCTGAAGATTATAGGAAAATAATATTAAACGTTAAACAAGAATTAGTTTTGTTGAGATCTTCAAACGATAAAGATATTATTAAAGCTCCAGACGGTACAACAGATGCAACTTTAGAATGGAAATTAACATTAGACAAAATTGTATGGAGAGTTCCACATGTAAAATTAGCTGACGAGCATAGAATGCTACTATTAAGAAAGTTAAAGGCTGATCGTGATATTGTAATTCCTTTTAGAAGTTGGGAATTTCATGAACATCCCAGCTTGCCAACTACGGATCGACACACTTGGACAGTTAAAACATCTAATTATGTGGAACGAGCCAGGTATATTATATTTGGTTTACAAACAGGCAGAAGAGACACCATCACCAAACATGCAGGCCAATTTGATCATTGCAACTTGAAAAATATTAAAGTTTATTTAAATTCACAATTTTTTCCATACGATAATTTAAATGTGTCATTCGCTAATAAAAAGTACAGCATATTGTACGATATGTATGCAAGATTCCAAAGTTCATATTATGGTAAAACGAATGCACCTTTACTATCACCAGAAAAATACTTAGATGGTTACCCTATAGTTGTAATCGATTGTTCTAAACAAAATGAATCGGTAAAATCATCAAGTGTAGATATAAAAATAGAAATGGAATTCAACGCGCCTATATCGGCTAATACAACTGCATACTGTTTAATTCTACATGATAAAATCGTAACATACACACCTTTAACTGGAATTGTTAAAAATGTATTGTAAAAGACCGGTTTTCCTACATTCCAATGCATTCCGCGAGTATAAAAGCAGAGCGTTCAGCTCGCTCCTTATCAGTTTGTTGCCTGTTGTTGTATGGGTAGCATCTTATTCAATATGGCTTCTCCTAGTGGTACACAAGAAAATGTAGTAGATATTGAGAAGGAGATATCCGACTTTTTAGATCTTCAAGGTCAACCGGAGGGAGATGAACACAACGCTTGCGGACAACTCCACGCCAGTAATAATGTTGAGGAAAAAGGTAAAAGAAGAAAGAATGCACACAAGAGGAAAAGGGATATTGAAGATAATATTTCTCCTAACATATTAAGTGAGGTATTCTTGCGAATATTTTACCCAATCTCTTCCAGTTTGGACAAAAGTGTTTTAATCGGTGTTATGAAATCTACAGATTATTCCCCTACTGTAATTTTAACTCATGGACCCAAAATGATTTTGTTTACGGACACTGCTTGGGAATCGTTTATGAAACACTTGCATCTGCTAGAATGCTATTTAAGTAGTAACATGTTTGGAAGAAAGACAAGAGTAGGCCTTTTGGATTCAAATGTGGAAATCGATATTGTTAAACATCGTGGTGATCATCAGTTGCGGTTTAGAGACACAACAAGACATGATAACAAGATTCAACTTAATCGAGAAGAGTTTTTTATTCTAACTTGTGCAACTGAACCAATAACGAGATACTTGAGACAACTGGTGTTTTCAAGTTCAATTATTAAAGATTATCTGGAAGACACTTTGGACAAACAACCGGACGCACCTATATTGTACGGACCTGTAGATACTTCTATATTCAATAGGGTTCCTCATGAAGTACAAATGTGGAGACAATTGGAAAAGTACGCTCAACTACATAAGAAATCAGTAAAACATGAAAAAGAGGAAGAAGAAGGAGGAGAAGAATCAAGTGTTAGTGATGAAAATGAAAACAAGGAAAATGTAAAGATGGAAACCTAAATGACAATTAACTACACAGCAATGGTTAATTTTTAAAACAATATCAAACACTTTGTGGGGTTAGGCCTACCGGGGACGGTGCCCACGTTAAATATACACCAACGCGCCAACAACTGTACGGCCGGGTATAAAAGTCGTACCTACCGTGGTGTGGAAATCAGTTGACCTTTGGACTTCGTCATGAGCAGACGAGTGATCTTCGCAATGGACAAGGAAGAAGAACAAGTAAAGTCCAAACCTGGTATAATTGAGTTCCAAGCGTTTCGGGGTAATGATGATAGATTTATCATAAAAGAACTTGTGTTTTTCGACATCAATACAAGTGTTCCTTATTCGTTTTTATTTAAACCACCATGTTCTTATTCATCTTTAACCAGTAAAGCCGCTACTACCAACAGATGGATTTCAAAACACTTCCATCATATTGATTGGTATGATGGTTTTACAAGTTACACGGACTTGTATCACATTATGCATCACTTTTCAGACAAGTTTACCAATATTTACACAAAGGGGCTGGAAAAGAAAAGATGGATCGAAGGATTTACTCATGTTTCGGTTAATGATGTGGAATTGGATAAAAATTACAAGTATACGATGGAAAATGTTTGTATTTGTACTAAAAGTCCAGAACATGAAAAAGATAGACATTGCGCTTTAAAAAACGCCTATAAACTCGCATCTTACCTTCAAAGTGGGGAAATGGGGAGTGGTGGGGGTAACGGGGGTTATATAAGTGAGGAGCAGACCGGGACCTGGCATGAGTATTACTCGAGATTCCGAGACGTCAACATCTCCCAGCAAGAATACGAAGAAGACGATCTATATCTCGACCATGGCATCTCACCAGTTCCTGCAAACTTTGGTTGAGCAGTTCAATGCTCACTCCAAATCTACCATACTACCCGTCAAGAAGTGTTCCGAACTTAAAGACGAGAAGCACTACATTATCCACGCCATGAAGAAGATGGAGACTACAATTGGAGAGGCCATCTGCTGCAGTCTTAGCGAGGCACCGTTCACTCCGGGGGATGAGCCCAAGTTCCAAGTCTACCTGCCGAAACGGTTCGTCCATCTCCTCCAGAACGAGGATCTGCGCTCCATCCAACCCGGCTGTCTCTACCTGGTTTCCCACGGTTGCACGGGTAGCAATTCCACCGAGTTGACCATCCACATCGCCGACAAGCAGCAGTGTTAGATTTAAGTTTTACTGTTGTAAATATGTTATTGTAACGTTTTATAAATAAATAAACCATAAAAAACAATAAAATACAAAAGACAAAAAAATGCAACATATCAATATGTGAAGTTTGTCACATATTGATATGTTGCATTTTTTTTTTAAACTTCGCGGGTGACCTTGACCTTTGACCTTTGCATTTCACAGTTACCCCCACCACGCTACAAGTCAAACCTGTTTGAATGCAAACACCCCCACCACTTTTTCATATACCTCCAAGCGCTGTGCCTTGGCTTCATTTCTACTCCAGCAGCCAACCTAGCAACATCAGGATGTCTCTCAACGTAAGCTGTGCCAGCTATGAGGAGGTGACTATCAAGACACAACAGGAGCTGAACGATTTGTACAAGGAGTTGCAGCTAATGGTGGCAAGAGGCTACCGTATAAATGTGCAAGTCTACGCTTGCAATATACGGAACACCCGGCAGCCAAAGGAAGAGCCTGGACACTCATCGACAGCTTCCTCACCGACGTCCATGAAGACCGAGCCGGACAACTTGGATTACTCCAGCTGACTAGCAGTTGTATTTCTTGTTCTAACCATTGTAGAATATGTTTATTTTTTCATTATATTAAAGAAGTAAAAGAGCAAAAACACCTATCTTGTTACTGACATATTAGCTCAGTAACAAGATAGGTTTTTTTAAAAACACAATTTGAATGACCTTGAAACTTCCCCCTCCACTGCTTTGCTACCCCCACCACTTCACTATTGGTGTACATGGCACATCACGATTAGAAAACCTCATTCCATCTTCAACAGCCAAACCGACAACATCAACAATGGCAAACCTACCAACAGATGAAAGATGTCCTCACGCATGCTGCGACTTCATCCACGAGTTAGAGAAGAGGATGCAAGAGAGGGAGATAAGAAGAAAGCAGATCCACGGCGCAAACTGTTGCGCGGACACCCTAAGTTTTATACAAAACAGACTAGTGTCAGTTTTACTGATGAGGATTTGTTTAAAATATTGGATGAAATGACTTTTCCTTGCAAAATTCAGTTGGTTACTCCCATTCCTGACAGTTTAGAGTCTTAGTCTCTTGAGCCAATATACCTAGAGTGCACGGGGCCGGACAGTCAGTCGCTCGGTGTCTGTCGTAGGGTGCGCATCGCGGTTGCAGTAATGGTTAAAGTAAGGCAGCTGGGCTAGTTCAAGGTCACCCGAGCGGTGTCACATGACGGTTTAGGCAGAGTCACGTTGCAAACTTCAGGT
Organism: Neoaliturus tenellus; assembly: GCA_030545055.2. Lineage (NCBI taxonomy): Eukaryota > Metazoa > Arthropoda > Insecta > Hemiptera > Cicadellidae > Neoaliturus > Neoaliturus tenellus. Next base: position 4,964 of record JAQYXR010000907.1, read on the forward strand.
TTCCTCAGCACTTTTGCTGTTTCTCATCTAATTTCGCTCCAAGTCGTCAAGGTCACGGTAACCTGACTGAAACTCGGAGCGTAGTGTGAGAAACAGCAAAGGTGCCAAAAAATTTTAGGTTTCAGCGTGACCTTGACCTTTGTGACATCGATGACGTCATCTTGGTGACGTAAGGGGTGATGACGTCATCAGCACGTCATTTCTGTGACGTCATGGGTGTGACGTCATGGATGTGACGTCATCGGTGATGACGTCATCAATGATGCAATCGATGACGTCATCGATGAGGTCATTGACCTCGATGACGTCATCGATGACGTCATCGCTCGGGTGACCTTGAACTGGCCCAAAAGCCTTACTTTTGCACTACTCCCCTTAAAGCAGAATATGAAACTGATATGCGTTGTTTATGTAGTTCGATATTTTTTAAGATAAGCCATTAATTCAATACCAAGCTAGGCAATTCTTGGACAAAACCTGTAACGTTTTTAAATAATCGTTTTTTAAAGACCATTCTTCAAACTGTGTGGATGAAGTTAATAATCGCGTTTTATTAATAAACTCAATTGAAAAAAAATGCTTTTAAACTCTATCGGCCATTGTAGGGCGAAAGAGGTATAGGTCTGATTTAGAAGCTAACAAAACCAATTTTATTTAGAAATGTTTATTATTTAAGAGTTTTAAATTCTAAAAAGTTACATGTTAGTTTCAACTTATGATGAAAAAATACTATGATTTTATAATGTAACTTTCGACTTTCATTTGTTTGTAACGCCCACCTTTTTCCTATAAACGTGTAGACCTACTAAAAAAAAAACATAAACGTCTTGAAATGTGGAACTGATACTACAGTAAAAATATTTGTATCAACCAATTTAAATGTTACATATATAATTTAATGAAAACTAATTCGCCATTTACTTTGCTTAAATGTAATTCATAATATCACAAATATATGTTACAGTTTTGAATAAAATAAAATGTATCCGAACATTTATTTTAAACTCATAAACTAGATTTTTTTTTATATCAAAAGTTAAAATAATTTTTTTTAAAGACTTGAATTTCATTCGTGCAAGCAATTAGAGATGACGTTTTCAATTCTAACTTGGACTTTTTTTAAAATAAAAATTAACAACAATAGTAATAAATATGTGTGTCTATGGATGCAGAATATACTTGAAATCACGAACCAAAAGCTTTGGTGTCTATAAACATGTTGATAGCATTAAAAATGTAATTTAACTAAGCGCCCGTCACTTTTTTAACCATGATGCCCGTGTTAAAGGCAGGCGCTGTAAACCCACAGCGCTCATCTCGGCCGGACCACGAATCGGTTCGCTGCAACAGGGGTGCAAGCAATCCAGTAGTATACATCGATGGAATGAACTCACTGAACAGTGTTCAGGATGTTCAATGAACAATATCTCGCGTTGATTGCGGCCACTCAACTGGTTTTGACAAGTTCTTTGTTGGTCCATCGTGTCTTCCTTAGTCTAGTTTGTGATTTGTGGCTTTAAATGACATGCTAGTTTTTACCTGCACATCATGTGGCAAGTGAAACGAAATTTTGTTAACCTCCTCTGCCCATGGCCATGGGGAAAAGCCTCTGTGGTGATCTAAAGGCAGCAAGGTATCATCACGGTATTGTCACATAATCTGGCCAGAGATGGCCACTCAGGTCCACGGGTGCTGCTACCGCAATTCGGATAAATAATTTTACGATCTTGATGTTTACTAGGAGTATGTTTTCTTCTTTTAGGACTGTTATGTAAAATAACAACAGGTGAGTGTGCTTAAAATATTTCAACTGAAAAATATTATACAGTTTTTTTTTGTTTTTTTTTATTACATGATTACTTTCTCCTGTAAAATATTTTATACTCGGAACTCGAAACCTGACACATTTTAGCACACAATAACAATACCTGGCATTAACTAATTGATATTATTTTTTACTTTCAAATACTTTAAACGTATTTGTAACCAAATTCCAATTTATGCTTGGTCAAGTGATTTTAAAATACGCAGTTATAAACTATTAGTATAAAATACGATAAAGAATGTTCATCATCTAATAGTACATAATTTATTGTTTAAACAAATTCATTTAGGTTAAAAAAAATACTTATTTGACCGTGATTTGAAAACAAAATTAAATTGTATTTTAAGCTTATTCAATATAAAGCGGAAAAGAAATGCTTAAAACACTTGCTAGAAGTATCGACTTGTTAGTATTAGTTTAATTTTTGTGGGGTGAGGAAACATATTTTACTGGTTATGCTAGAGTAGACAATATTGGCTTAAATATAAATGCCGTTTGTTAACAAGATTAAAAGGGCCTAATGTAAAATGCAACCTTAATCTAAAGCTTACAACTGCAGCTTCTGGTGGTCATAAGTCAGTGTAACCCACGACCTGAATACTTCTAGCCCTATTACAAAACGAACAATGCAGTGTAAATGCCCTGAATCCAAATCAGCACACTCAAACTAACACTAACCTATAATCATATATTTATCAATGGGGTTACATGTTTAACAGTTCACAAAGTATATTTGCAGTACAATACGATTGTTACTATAGATGCTCTTTAGAGTCTCTATTAGTTTTCATTATTATTTGCAAGAAAAAATATCTTTATAGTAGTGTTTGTTATGTTCATCATAACAAGTTTTTATTTTAGTTAATGTCACTCAATATAAAAAACTTTCACAATTCTGAGAAACCTTTCATAAATGTCTTGAATATTTAAAAATTAAAATATGAAGTTAGTACAAGATAACTTGGATTATATTTTATTTAAAGAATATATACTTTGTACGACTTTGATTGAACAGGAATTAATTTGACTTTAAAGTTCTCATACACTTTAACGAGAAAAAATTTTAGCTAGGGTTGGGAAGATTCGTATTTGCTATTACAATATCAACATCCAAAACATAAAGCTGCTTTACGTTACGTTTCTTAAAAAAAGAGAGTTAGTTCATGCATGAGGTGCGATAAAGGCAATGCGGGGAAGGATCAACTCAGCTGTTCGTGGTGCAGCTCCTGGCCGATCGCCAAATACTTGAAATAAAACGTTCAAAGTGGATGAAGAGAATATTATTTAAATAGTATCTGATTGAATGTAACAGTTTTATTTAAAGGAGATAAACTATTTTTGAATTTAACAACAACCATAAAAAACTAATATTTTATAGATAAGTATTTCGGCGCTAAACAAAATATAACTTCATATAAAATATTAAGTTATATTCTTCTATTAATATTTTTAATATTATCCAACATAATATTTCTCCTTGGTTTTTAAGCAATTATTTATTTTATTTACTGCCAAAATACAATTTACATGTTCATAACGTTTAGTGCAAAAAGAATTACTATGGAACTTTTGCGTTAATTCACAACCACCACTTTTCTGGCTTAACGTTTATTCGCCACCAATTAATATTCTGTGTAAAGCTGAAAATAATATTCGAATTAGTTTTAACATTCAATTAATATTTTCTGTAGGTGTGAAATTATATTTGCATACTATCGTATTATCGCATACTTGCATTTTATCACGAACGTATAAATAATCCACACATTAGTTTTTGACTTGTGTAGCCGATTTTGTTATACATTACATTATTGGAGTAGTGAATTTACTTAATTACATACTAAAGAGGTAGTCAGTTAACGGAACTACAAGTCAACTAATTAGTGGTAGATTATTCAACGTATCATAATTTTTACTATGTTGTAGGCACAAACGCCTTCAGTTTTAACTCTCCTTTTTATCACTTCGCAATATGTGATTCATCAAAAACTTTTGTAAAGTCATTTTACAACCATTATGTTATTTTCACTATTTTAAACTTTCGTTTTAAAATAAAATCAATAAACACGTTGTATGTATGCAAAGTAGAGTTCTAGGGCCACAATTCATGGCACATATCATGTTCGGCGCTTACTGTCTATTTTTTTTTAACTAAATAATGTTATTATAGAATATATTACTACTCTAGGTGGTTATTCATAGGTCCTCTTCACTCACTGTTATCAAGTGGCTCTCAATATAAATAGTTTTCCTTTTTTTGCAATAATGTTCCCTCAATAAGTCATAAATCTATTAAACAGCCAATTAAATAGAGTTAAGTATTTGTGTTTATTCGTCACCAACTTTATGTATCTTATTGTCTTTATGTTAAAAAGTTGTTGGCCAAATATAAATGTCGGTCTAAATTACTGTGCTTTAATAAATCTGTATGAATGCAATATATTTATATGGATTATGCATTTTTGTGTGTTTATGTTACTGTGTGTATGTTTTTGTATGTATTCTAATTGATTGAAATTTAAGAAAAAACTCGATTTAATATTTATTATTATTTTTTTTTAAATCGATGAATAAATAAATAAATAAGTAGAAAAAACAATATTCTCATTTTGTTCATGTAAACCATATCACTTAATTGTTAGTTGTCGAAATAAGCAAAAGTAAGCAGTAGGCCACATTAATCTCTTTGAAACCAATTAATAAATGAACATGATATGAAGAGTCCTAAACACATCAAGGTCCGATACATCCGGCCATACACCAATGACGCTGACAGACTATAACAACAATACATGAATCTCTTCAACGTATATGGCCTGGAGCAGATTAACAGTTCTTCATATCCAAATCTATATATTAATACGCAAGCATGTTTCATTTCCTCCTTTTTTCTCAGCTTGTGTGCATCGTACGAGAAATCCGCGCATACCGTTAGAAAGGTGTTGTGCTGTAGATGAGCAGAATCACGTTTTAATTCACATCGGACTCCAGGGCAACGCCCCACAGGCTTTCAAAGTTCCAATGTTAATCTTATGGAGGAAGTAGAATTGAATGGATCATTAGACAGCTGTTGTAAAAACAACTGCTAGAAAATTTGGAAGAACAGCTGTTTGAGTTATAAAATGTTTTGAACTTCTTGGGTCCAGATCAACAAAAGTTTTGATCGAATTTCGATCAGGAGGCGATCTCTAGTACAAATTATTGGGCAAACAAATCTAACAAACTGCAAGTGGCATAATAGATTGTTTTTAGAGTAAGTAATGGGAACCGCTCTTTTGCTCGTTAACATGGAAAATTATTTGTTTTAATAAAGCAAAAAAAAAATTTGTTTCTTTTCAAGACAAGCTCGTTCACTCCACTCACTCACCTCCACAACGAGCTCTTCCGCTTCGCTCAGTTGCCTTTCGGGATATTTAATGTAAGCCTAGGGGAGTTGCACTTAAATTTGGTCAACCATATGTTGCAACTCTAACACGTGGATTTTACCACCACGACAAACACACTATTTTATTATCGTTGCAAATTACTTGCCATAGTATCGTTAAATTTCAATGATATGCTTGGTTTTTTCTACTTAATTTTATTTATCTAACCAGTCATAGTTAAGAGTTACTAAGCATTTTTTACTGTGTCATCATTGAGAAATTCAATAACTGGCTATACAATGGAAAACCACTATTTATACTGGAGTATGTGGTTCGTTCGTCGACAGGTAAGTCCTTTTTTTTTCTTACTGCATGAGATTAATGGAACTATTCTTAGTATATCAGATAAATATTATAATGAAATCAGACTTTTAAAACATTTGATAAACATTTATTTTTGTAGCACAACTAAAATAATTATTGTTTAAGTTCGGAGGAAATCGCTGGAACAGTTTTCGAGATCAGTGTGTACGTACAGATATACTTTACTCGTATTAAATTTGATGAGATGGTATCAGTGCGTATTAAAACGTCATTTTTAATATGTAACTTTAAAACTTTTTATGGTTATGAATTTTTCAACTTAAATTACACACTTGATAACATTTAAACAAATAATCGTTACATTGCTGATATCCAGAATAAATAAATATAACCAGTAAAGGTAAAAACATATGTTTCAAGTTTAAAGTCACGGACTTCTTTCGGTAGATGGGAGCCCTGCCCTGTATTTAGCTATACTTGAAATTACATCATTTCCTTAGCCAGCCGGTGCGAGGTGACAAAAGAATAAAGTGTAATTTACAACAAACGGTGATACACCCGAGGTAGTCCGGGTGGGAATGCAATGCACGTATGCGCAGTCAAGTTGCCGTTGCGAGAACTACCTGAATACGGGTCGCAATGATACACAACCATGGGGAGGGCGAGAACCAATATCCAGTAATCGGTGTAAAACACTGTTTCCAAAGAAACGCTTATACACCTCAGCAAGCGTAGGACCCAAGACTCAGGAAGAAGATGATGAAGGAGAAGATTTTGCGGCAGGATGTAGGTTTAGATACTACATTCATTGCGCCCAGCATGAAAGTAGCGCGCCCAGCAGTTTCAACAGCTGCTGCTAAAGGCTGCCGTCTCTGGAGACTCCCTGGTGTAACATTAGTGATGCAGTGCTTCCCCCGCTTCCATATAATGTCTTTGGTAATAATATACATAAAAAATAAAAATGAATAAAATGTCATAGAAGTTTTAAAAGAAAGGTAAAGTCTTGGGCTATTTGATTTGCTTTGGATTTTGTCTATTTTTATTTCATATAGCACAACACGTCCTTATCCTTATACGACAACACAATCATTGCTGGCTACTCGAAGTGGTGGCCACATGTCCATCAATGGCCTGTTCAAATTGATTTATGAACTGGTGGTATTACTCGCGACAACTTTGGCCAACACTCACATCACTGTTGTGTAAAATACTTAACAATTATAGTTTGTATGTTATTAGAGAACGTATAGTTAAGAAATTTAAGACACAATATTAAGCTATAATGGTCTAAGGTTTATCAACTTTGAACCACTATAGTCAATTATAGATTCAAAATATTTTTAAAATAAAAAGCGAATCAAAAGCAAAATGTTTTATCTTTAATTTAAAACCTCTCTCACTTTTATCGTACCTAAAATATATTCATTAAAAGGTTGCTTACGAAGCTCTGCAATACGTTCTGAGAGGAACCCTTTTATCTCCTCTTTATTAATTTATTAGTAAAATATGTTTGAAAAAGTAATAAACATCTGCAAATTGCTTATTTGTGATTGAATATAATATACTTTTTTTAAAGCCGAGAAACTGTGACCTGGTGGTTTATAAACAGACACCAAAGTCGGCATTATCGGGGACTACATGGACCACTACAATTGGATCCCCTGTCCGGTTACAATGCACACATCGAGGGGTATTTTGTTGAGGTTTTGTTAACAGTGACTAAAGCTGGCTACACGAGATTGTGGCTACACGTCCAACAATGCCGGTTCACATCGATTGCTGGACTGCCAGTATTACTCGCGTTAACATCGCCCAACATCATTAGTGTGTAAAATATGTAACATAAATTTTATGATGTTATTAGAGAATAAAATAGATTAAATCGGGTAAACCACAAAAAATTTTAAATATCCTTTCATTCATTTTTTTTTTTTTTAGATTGGTTGCAAATAGTAAAATTTTACTTTTGTACATCCACAAAATAGCAAAGAATTTTCCATGATAAACTTATCAATACAGTATTTACAAACTGATTTTCATAACCAATAGATTTTAATTTTGCTTAATCAATTCGAAAACAATATTTTAGTTGAGTTTGTCTGTTGTCTGTCATTCTACGTGTTTGCCATACTACATAGAAGGGACATAGCCTTCGTAAGGTAAAAAATATTACTATATTCTTTATACTTTATTATTTACAGTACGTAAATTCAAAGTTGAGTAATTTTTTTCGGGAAAAAACGTGATTTCAGTAATTTTAAAAGAAAGGAAAATGTTATTATGGTAGCAGTCATGGTTAAAAATACTCATAGAACCAGGATAAACTTTCATTTTCAGGTCTCTAGATGGCAAAAACACTGTTTATCCAGTTAAGTTTACTTTCATTATTTTATAAAAATACAACTGTTTACATACTTACCTGCATATAGATATGTGTATTTGGTATATGTATTACGAAATTCTAGTGAAATACATGTAAAATTCTTACATATTTTGGCATGGGAGTGTCTATGTTGTGACAATTAGGGAGTGACATTATGAGTCTATGTTTCATTATTTTGTGAATCAAGATGATTAGACAATGAGTGGTTTCAAAACATAGGCTTTTTCAAAGCTTAGAGTTCAATTATTAATTTTACAGAGCTAAGAGAAATAAAAAATATAATTTTTAATAAATAAAAAAAGCAAAAATCCAAAAATTTAGTTTAAAATTTTTTTATTTAAATTATCTTATTATGTAGAATAATAATAAAAAAACAGACACATCCATGAAACCCCTATGTTACTCTTATAGGAAAAATATTTGTACATGTATATAAGGAATTTAAATCTAGCTTATATGCATGTTTAGGATTTTTACCTTTCCAGGAGGAGTATGAAGAAATCTTAAAACCAAAAATAGATCAAAATGCACATAAAAGTAAAGGTTAATAGAGAATAATGCCGTAAGCTCGGCCTTAACGACAACTTTTATGAAGGTATAAAAAATTAACATAAGAAATTAAAACATAAAATCTATAGTAAAATGATCCTGATGAAGAGTTTAACCACCTACTAATTTATAATTGATATCTACTTAAATTTGCATAGAAATTCAATATATAACAATTTGATAATCAGTACCCAGAGACCAGGCATTTTCTCTGTAAACTTGTAAGGTGAGATTGTTCGCTCCGCTCACTCACCCCTATGACAAGCTTGTTTGCTTCTCTCACTCGCCAGGAGCGATTACTTTCCTGTTTAAATTTAATGAAACATAGCTTGAAAATTGAACACGTTGATATATTTCTACTAACACCTGATATTTTTTTCAATTTAGTGCCTTCAGAAATTTTTTATAGGGATAACGTAGGTACTTAAGGGCTGTAGAAGCCGGATGTTCCCCAGTCATGCCACCAGTTCCAATCGATTTTCCGTACCAAACATTTAAAACTAAATATAAAAACTTCTAAGATTTAGAAAAAAAGTTATTAAAAACATTATTTTACTCAATAAAACCGACATGTCATTTCTATCACGGAAATTACATTTGGTGTCAAAAATGAAATATATTTTTTACTAGTGTTCATAATAAAAACATATTAATATTAGTTTTATATTGATTTAAATGTTTCGGTTATGCCTGTTGGTATATTTCTTTAAAAAAAGGGTTTTATGTTATATTTATCCTTTGAATCAGGACCTAATATCCAAGTATTATTCTTGTTGTACACGTGGTTTGATAGAGCATGCAATGCATTGGACCGACACTAAATCCGAAGCAATAAAACCATCAACTTGGCGAATCAAATTTCATCCTATTTTTAACTTTTTATGATAGTAATTTATATTCACACATTTGCTACAATATAAAATTTAGCAAAATTTAATTTTTGTTAAGGCTAAAGGTTAAAAATTGATATTTATAAAAAAATTCATATTATGTTTCACTGAACAATTAATTTTTAAAGGAATAAATCTCTCAGGCCAAAAATTAAATGTAAAATAAAAGATTAATCTAAGATGGCAACGGGAAAGTATCGTTAAAAATAATAATAGCAATAATTGGGTCCAAAATAACATTTAAAATATGTGTGAACAGTAAAACATTTTCATCTTATTCAGATTTTAAGTTGAAAACATTATTTTTTAATATTTGGAACCAATATTACTAAACTGTATTCAATTTAAATATTTCATACAAAAAAGTAAAATATTTTAGGTTTTTTATTCCAAATAAATTTGTGGTGTTATACGGATTTATAGGAAACATTGACACTTAAATCTATAAATAAATCAAGTGCAATACCTTTATATTTACAATAAAAAATATTGATTTGCATTATTGATATTTGAATTAGCCTATTTAAATACACGAAGAACTCTAACTTTATATGACAAATAAATTGGCTTCTAAATAATTGAAACTAGTCATACATGTCTTCAATGTTTAGTAAAATAATTTAGATAAGTCATAACAAAAAGCTTCCAAATCTTATTTTGCACAAATAAAAATCACCACTTTCACTTTGCTTAAGGACTGCGTTCGATTTAGGCCTATTAGAACTGCCTATTTGAATTTGAGTTTACACAGTTTCTAATTTAGTATGTTTTCTTGGTCATATGTTATTCATATTAAAGAGTAATATAATTTAAGTAAATAATTTCAAATACAATAAGATATTGGATGGCTTTTGGTATAGGATGTTAAGAAATTAACTGACGGTATTACTTTTCCCTCAACATTTGTTAAAAATTTTCTGCTTGCTAAAAATCCTGCATTTATTTTATTTGCAAGTGTACCAAGGCTTCTGAACTATGAGTGACCAAATGATCGTTTGGTAATAATTCGAATACACACCTGCTGGGTGATAACAAAGAGCCCCCACAACTGAAACTTGTTTTGTAATGTGATAACATCTTTAGTATTTTAATAAATACCCCCCGTCGCAGCAGACCTGCGTACTCAGCGAATTTCCAAATTAGTAATATTAATTTTGACCAGCTAAACTTGTAAACAAAATTTCATCACATGCTCATAAATAGGGAAATAAATGTCTATTCTCCTTAAGATAAATATAGGGAAAGAGTATGCAGGTTTGCTGCCATGGGGGACACTAAAAGTAGGTTTATAGCATAAAAAAAATTTATTTCGACCATATAAGGCCATATAGTAAATTTCATCAATATCTGTCCATAAATAAAAGAGTTTGCCTATTCTCCATTTGATTAACATGGGAAAAGAGTATGCAGGTTTGCTGCGATGATAAGTACAAAAACCAAGATTTTTTACCTTAAATGGATGAATCTCAACCAAATGAAGCTAAATACCAAGTTTTATCCAAAAATATTGGTTAATAAGTGAAATATTAACACATCCTTATTCTCCATAAGATTAACATTGGAGCCCCAAAAGACAATGTACTGTCTTTAGACTTTGTAATATCTCGGTAACCAATGGAGATAGAGCAAAGCTTCAAAATACTAAATTGTGTGTTTTTTTGAGCTAAATCCAATGGTCAAAATAAAAATTTAAAATTTTTCAAATTTACATATGAAAAATGCAAAAAACCCACTTTTGGGGTACAAAACCCCCCAAAACTACCCCTTCCGGTAGGTCGATATGTCTGGTTTACGAACTCATCCGAATAAACGTAGGATTACACATCTCTACCAAATTTGGTGCCGATCGGACCATTTTTACGAGAGTTATCGTGTCTAGGGACACATATATACATATATACATATATACATATATATATATATATATATATATATATATATATATATATATATATATATATATATATAAAAATTTTAATGACTATTATTTTTGGTCTCTGGGCACCTCAAAACGAAAAAGTAACATGGTCCCGGGCTTAGGTCTTACCATGAGACCTACGGTAATAGCTTATTCCCTATGGGAAATTCGCTAAAAGTACCTGGATGCCTAGCATTTTCTCATTTAACATAAAATACTCTTCGAATTAATAATATCAGTCAATGACTGAACATTAAAAAGCAAAAACAAAAAGGCTTGTTTTATTCAAGAGGAGCTAGAAACCTTCGCTGTCTTGCCTTTCAGCATTGCTTGTTAGATATAGAAGCTGCACTCTGTTATAAATTTGTTGAATATGTAAAAGATTCCGCGGCTTCTTCTACTGTTAAGAGGTGCTTCCATCTTTGTTAATAATTCTCGAAGTGAAATATTTCTAAGACTTTTTTTTAACTTTGGTTGTTCACGTTAATCTATAGGGAGAAGGTAGTAGGCCAAGTAAAGATATGAGCCGCTACGGTACAGATGACTTGTAGGCCTACTGTTTTAAAACCATTGGCAGTATGTGGATTTTTAAACCATGACATCGCTGTCAACGTTATGTTAAGTACCTTCATATCATAACATCAACACGGCCATTTGAGACATTTAACTTTTTTTTTAAGAGGTTGGCGGACCTCTTTTTGCCTTACTTTGCCCCGTCCACATAGACTACTGATCTGTGCGTGGATCGTATTAGACAAAGTAAGGGGGTGAGCCGCTACAGTACGAGGTGAAAGGTACCGATAAAAGTCACTAACAGAACGCGGATTCGAACCCACGGCATCGCTGCCATGGTTCCGAAGTCCGGCGCGCTAACCACTACGCCACCGACTCACCCAATTTGAGTATATTTATAGGGAGTTAATTTTATCACCCTTTATATTCCGTATTTTTTTCACCCATATGATCAGCTGATCAGTTACGACTGCTAAGTCCAGCATTTTTATAAAATTACAAAACCGACTCACATTATCTGACTCAACTATCAAACATTTTGTTAGGCAACTCATTTCCAATTTTATTGACTATTACAAAAAAAACATACATTAATATTAACTATTTTTTTATTTATTTTTATTTTATTTTTTAGCACGTGTCTTCGCCTAAGGATTTTTTTAATTAAAGGAATTTAAAGAGTATCAGAAACGCTTTTATGGGAGAGCTGTCAAAACCCATCAAAGTGTGGTAGATAGCCCGAGAATTGAACACGTAACCTCTTGAACTGACGTCCAAGACGCTAACCGTTAGGTTGGAGAGGTGCCTATTTTATTTTTTGTTTATATTTGATAAGTATGGATATTTAATGTACACAAAAGATGTATATAAATCAAATGTTGCTATTAGTACAATGTGATAGAGTTAGACATTATACAAATTTGTATTCTAGTAATTACAAGTAACCTGAATTTAGTTACACAGAAACAATATTTGATCCTTAGTCTAAGGTGTTGCTGACCCTTCAACAGTTACAGGGCCATTTAAGTCTTTATGGCACCATTAGCCAAGTCTCTGACCTGAAAATGTCCCCCACAACTGTTGATACTGCAGTATAATCGCACACAGCTAAAATATAGGTAACAAACACAATATGCAATATACAGTGAGCAAATAAACTATGAAAAATATTATTTTAAGCAATAAAAGAGATATAAAAATGTTTATAGCACTAACTGCGAACTAAATTTCCAGACTTTTCACATCGAATTTTATTTCAACGACATTAAGAGGTTTGGAGTACAGGGTAACTTGAATTTTCCAATTGCAGCCTCTATCAAGTAGTATAGTATATAATTGTAATGAGATTTTAAAATGAACAAATGACACAAACTGAAATTTAAATATACAATCCGCTCAAAAATTGTAGCTGATGAAACTTTGTATTAAAATCTTAAGGACAATATAAAAAAATCAATAACATCACATTATTGCGGTTGGTTTGGGGCATATTACTCAGAATATGGAGGCCTTTAAATCTATGTATTAACAGAAACTACGTCATAACAGAAGATTATGATATTTTTACCCACCCACTTAGGAGCGTCTCCCAAGGAGAATATAAGAATGTTTAAAGCCTGTATACCTATCCTTTGTTTGTCCTTATGTTTTCTTAAAATATTATGTTTTCATAGTACACATCGTGTTTTATAAATTTTATTATTTGGTACCATCACCGCTTCAGGTCCTGATATATCTATATTCAATCTTTATCATTCCTAATTGATCACTTTCTACTTGAAGCAAGTTTGGCGAATCGTACCGACGTTTGTCTTATCGAGGTACGAAACCGTAAACACTCTTTACACAATGTCTGGTTTGAAATAAATCACAGACCTCATGTATATTAGTCATACTTATTTACAGTTGTGCTGTTTTACTCAGGATAAAATTTTCTATTGGGTAATAAAGAATAATATTTTAATTCGTCGAAAAAATACAGTAAAGCATTAATACTTTACAAAAATAATATAAATTTTATACTTGGCTAAACCTTTTTTTCTATTTTTTATTATTTTGATTCAAGTATTAAACATTGTTACCAAGACTTCATTAAAAAAAAGAAGTATTTAAAACCTTCAAAATTAAAAATATAAATTTGACTTGTAAGCGTAAAACTTATTTTATTGAAATTTAATAGTTTAGATTTCAAGTACTAATTTGTGTTTAATTTTGGCCATTTACCAAGAATAATATTAATATAGCTTCTAGGAAGAGAACTTGCACAAAATCAGAATTTAAAACCTGACAAAAATGATGCACGACATAAAAAGATGAAACCCCGATAAGCTAATGAGGTTAAGTGAAAACTCCTTTTGTATTCTCAGTAAAACACTTTTTGTGATTTTCTTAGCTCTATCTCATTTATATTGCTTCCATTAAACAATGTAACACTTAGACTTACAAAACAGTACATTTTTATGTAAATTTTTTATCAGAGTCTTTGATGTAAATTTATCATTTTAAATGCACATTTATCATTCCAATGGAAAATAAAATACTAACAGTTATAAGACTGTTTAGGTATAATTTTTATGCAATCCTTTAAACTACATATTTAAATTTATAAATATAAAAAATTTGTGTCTTTACTACTAGTTTTAGTACCTTTTAATATTATATAAAACAATTTTATTTGTTTTGTGATAATTGAGGAAGTTGGTTTAAATCAAGTTTGGGGGGGGGGGGATTTGAATGATAAAACTTAAAAACGTAAAATCATTACTTCTATGTGGTCCCATCTTACATACTATAAAAACAATTTCATTCATTTTTCTTACATTAGCCCACGAAGAGCTTATAAGGTCTTTTGTGAGGCTTAAGGAAGCTAGACTCTGATATTAATTTGTTGAACCAAAAGTTTGAAATCTATCGTGTTTGTTTATACTTCTATATTTATTTATCACTCGATTTTGATTAAATTTTAGTAGCAACAATAAATACCATAATGATGACATGAGCCCTTTGAGAGGCGGTAGGAAGGAAACGAAAATGTCTCTGGTCTTTCCTTTCCAGCTCGAATGGATTTCATGTTGGCAAAAACAACCTATATTTATAACATTTAAACGGAATTATAAATTTCCAGGTCAATTAGTTAGAGTATAACAATATCAATGTTTCATACAATATTTTATTGAGTTAAAAAAACCTGTATAACAGATCAATAGTATGTTTAACTTTTCTGTGTTCTAAAACCGCGCCCGCACTGAGCGAACATTCGTGGCGAACTTGTTCGGCGAACACAAAAATCAACAAACATTCTTAAGGGTGCGCTCTACCCATCTGCCGTGCGCGGATGCAAGGGTTTAGAATCTCCGTGTTTGTCACCCCAGTTGTGAACCGATTTAAAATATTTTGGTGTCATTCTTTTCGTAATATAATTTTGTACTCCGCTATCGTCTTAAAATTTCGATATTAATTTAAATTACTAAGCAAGGTGCTTGCTAATAATGTTGAAATAAGCGTTTTTGTATCAAGTTTTAACGTATTAGAACAATTTTTTAAGAAAAAATAAGACGATACACGAGTACAATATAATCTTAAGAACAAGAATCTGCAATAACATTGGTAAAAAGTTTATAGATAACGATGCAAGAAGGGAGATGCGAAAGGTCTGCAATTTTAAAAACGTCGTTATTAGACCATTGATTAATTTCGCACTGAAACCAAAAAAAAGCATTAAAGTAACAAAATTTAAAATCACCCGTCATATATTTTCCAAAATGTGAGTTTCCGCGTATATCGGCAGTTAACAGTCTCGCTCGAAGATTTTGAAGCCGAGGTAGAGCGCACCCTTAACGAACAATTAACCGGCCATATGATTTACATTATAAAAGGTTAGCAGCGAACAAACAAATGTTCGGAAGAACTTTGTCCGGTGAACATGTTCGGCCAGTGCGGACGCGGCTTAAAATGACAAAGTAAAAATTTTAAAATTTCTTACTAGTAACTTTATCTTGGTATTGATGTAAGTTACATTCCGTTGCCCTATGTTGATGTTATGTAACTTAGTTTTAAGTATAGTCTTTCATTAATTACTGTAATACCAGACTATCCTTTTTTATTTTCCCGCCTTCCTTTCGATAACGGCAATTTTAACATTTATACCTAGTTTTTACAGCAAAGAACCATTTCGTACAAGGTATTCAATATAAATTTTACTTATTGAAGTGAATACCGAATTCGCTAGATTTTTCTCGTTAAATCATTTAAGTGTTTCTGATCAGCAACAACGACTAAGTATGTCGAGGTGACGATGGTTTCGACCAGTTGATAGCACGAACAAGATGACACTTTCATTATCAGAGACAACATCCTAATACCAAATCTATCTTTTGGTAATGTTAGGTTTAAAATAGTATTTTTTTATATACCAATATCTAACATCTTTTGAGCTACTGATTTTTATCTTATAGAAAATAATTTTTAAAAATAAATTATGTTAAAAAAATGTATTGTTTAGTTGTATTTATTTATATCATTCAAAAAAATATAAGTTTTATGATTAATTATTTATCAAAATTAATCATGCAATAACAAGAATAACAAATATATTCATTGCCACTAAGTTTTTTTCCTGTATCACAAAAAATTTATTGTTTTACTTTTTTACATTTTATTCAATTTTTAGACTGTCAACATGGAGATTATGATTTTATTTTATATAGTATAGTAGTTTTAGCCAAGCAAGTTAGCTCACCTGGTTAGGTGTCGAAAACATTCTACTGCAGTTGGCAGTCTGCCTCAACACCATATCAGATTCGTCAATACACTATTGTGATAGGTTTCCAGGTTCAATCCTGAATCTGCATTTCAGAACTGATCGAAAATGTGGCTTTTTCTATTAAGAGCCAAGGCTCAGATGAAATCAGACCCTTTCATTGCATTTACATATTTTAGTGAATGCTTTGGGTTCTATTAATTTTTTAAGTCCTCCATGACTAACGACCAATGACATAAGAATTGAAAAATATAATCTACTTACATAAGTTTTATGTTTAGTATATATAAAACAGAAATCTACATATAATGAAATGCATAAATTATTGAAATGTAGGAAAATGAATGAAATGCCTATATATAAAACTCGGCTTCGCCTCGCACGTGAAATTCGATGATTCTATGTGCAGCTCACCTTACCCACTAAATTTGAGCGCCCACAGGAAAAAAATACTTTCGGTACCTGTAATAAAATGCTATTTAATAATTTAGCTTCAACATTTGTTCCTTGCAAGAGTCTCTGCCCCTCAGAAAATTTTAGTATATTATGTGAGAACAATGAGATAAAAAACAGATTAATGTTTTTCATCAAACTTTGCAAATAAATTAATAATGATAATAATGAGGTATGATCCAGAGGTACTTAATATATAATACATACAATTATCTTATTATAACATTTTGATTTTAAATATTGGTCCATTAGGGTGTAAATGTTTGGCCAAATAAAATGGTTAGTTTTACCATAAAAAAACTATGGCAACAGTGTCAAAAATGAATTTCTAAATCATTGTTTTATTTGGTAGTTCATAATTTTTCAGTTTGCCTAAAGCCAAATAAAATATAAAAAAAATAAGTTGAAGAGCATACATACACCAAGGTTTGTAAAAGAAATTCAAACCTTACAGTGCATTAAGATTTTAACTTTAATTTATTACCGTTAACATTTTGAAACAAAGTAATCTTTTTCATTTGGTATGATTTTAGTTAAACATACATTTTTTATAAATCCTATCTAAAACAAACTCTTACCAATTTATAATAATGAAAGGCTCAGTTATTAGTTTACGTAAACCAACCACCAAACCATCCGATAGTTGTGGTGTGCTCCAATCATAACTGAATTGATTAATTCTAAGAATCACTGTTTGATCATATTCAATCATTTGAGATTAAACGCATTTCAAAATTGTAATTGTTTTTTCTTCATTTTATACACAGGGTTCATAAAAATTTAATACAAATACGATATATTTTGCGATTTTGTTGTTTAGTTCAACTCACTGTTAATTTAACACTGGTTAGATATAATTTTCTGTTTATAATATATTAATCAATTTTAATTAATTTTAACTAATTTTAATTAAACCTTTAAAAATTTTAGAGTTACATATAAAATTAAAATATATAATTTCATATCTCTATATAATTTTTTTTTAATTTTTAGTACAGTACACATGTTAATTCATTGCTTTCAAACTAAAATTATTATATAATAAAGGAAACAATATAATTTTAAGAAAAAAAAACTAAGATTACTTGTGCCTATTTTTTTACTGAAGGCAAACAAACAAAAACGAAGTTACATGAATGTAATCGTAATGTGATGTGTTAGTGATGTACCGTACATGGTAAATGTACACCTAATAACACAAACTAAAGTTTATTTTTGTTCATATGCTTACTCGCTTTTTACCTTTATTATATTATGGATACATACCACAAAACTTGTAGTTTATTTTTCATTCGATTACCACCAAAGATGTATTTGGTATCTTTAAGTATTAGATCTTTAAAATCAATATTCTCAGTTTTAACTGCGTTTTCCGCCTTGTCGGTTTGGGTACAACAACTATACTAATACTGTAACTTAACAATCTAATGTAGCCTACTAATGTAAAGTTTATTTATTAAAATGGTTTATTTTATCCTAAAACTATATTACTGCAGAAAGATGACAAGTATTTATATGATTATTAATTTAAAATATACACTACGTTTGTGCAGTTGGCAATAAACTGCTAAAAATATATTAAAGGCTAAGTCTCTGATAGAATAAATACCACCGTCGCAGCAGACCTGCGTACTCAGCGAATTTACAAATTAGTAGTATTAATTATTACCAGAAAAACCTGTAAACCAAATATCATCACAAGCTCTTAAATAGGGGAATAAATGTCTATTCTCCTTATGATAAATGTAGGGAAAGAGTATGCAGGTATGCTGCCATGGGGAACACTAAAAAAGGTTTTTAGCATAAAAAAAAATATTTCGACTATATAAAGCCATATACTAAGTTTCATCAATATCTGTCCATTGCTAAAGGTGTTTGCCTATTCTCCATATGATTAACATGGGAAAAGAGTATGCAGGTTTGCTGCCATGATAAGCACAAAAACCAAGATTTTTTACTATAAATGGATTAATCTCAACCAAATGAAGCTGAATGCCAAGTTTCATCCAAAAACATTGGTTAATAAGTGAAATATTAACACATCCTTATTCTTCATAAGATTAACATTGGAGCCTCAAAATACATCGTACTGTCTTTAGACATTTTAATATATCGGTAACCAATAGAGATAGAGCAAAGCTTCAAAATACTAAATTGTGTGTTTTTGAGCTAAATCCAATGGTCAAAATTAAAATTTAAAATTTTTAAAAATTACTTATAAAAAATGCAAAAAACCCATTTTTGGGGTACAAAACCCCCCAATCCTACCCCTTCCGATAGGTCGATATGTCTGGTTTACGAACTCATCCGAATAGACGTAGGATTACACATCTCTACTAAATTTGGTGTCGATCGGACCATTTTTACGAGAGTTATCGTGTCTAGGGACACACACACACACACACACATATATATATATATATATATATATATATATATATATATACATATATATATATATATACATATATGTATAAATTTTATGACTGTTATTTTTGTTCTCTGGGCACCTAAAAACGAAAAAGAAACATGGTCCCGGGCTTAGGTCTTACCATGAGAACTACGGTAATAGCTTATTCCCTATTGGAAATTCGCTAAAATTATGATTTCAATAAATAAGGGAATAATCTATTTTGTAAGATAGCTGAGGCTAAGAAAACATTTTGTGGGAGGATAATAATATTGGAATCAGAATACCCAGAAAGGTGGGTATTCTGATTCCAATACGATTCCAATTGGGTATTCTTACTTTGTCTAATACGATCCAAGCACAGATCATTAGTCTATGTAGACGTGGCAAAGTAAGGCAAAAAAAGGTCAGCCAACATTAAAAAAATTAAATTAATTAAAATAAATTAAAAGTTTTATTAAAACTATTAATGTATATTTGTTCTTACAGGCTGTTTCATTATACTTTTAAAGATTGGCGCGGTAATGTAAAACAATTTGGAAACAAATCATTAGTGTTCCTTATAAAACAAATTCCATATTCAATTATTTAAGTAAATACAATTATTTATAAATTCAAATGGCTTAACAGATGATATATTTTATACGCTATCATTTCTCACATTTCTTAGGCAGGAAATGTGGAGTTCATGCATGAGGTGCGATAGAGGCAATGCGGGAACGGATCGACTCAGCTGTTTGTCGTGGACCTTCTGGACGATCGCCAAATACTTGAGATTAAATGTTCAAAGCGGATCTGAAAAATTTTCCATTGAAACTTTAGCTGGACTCATTTTAACAATGACATTTTTTAGTATTTTGGAAGTTGTCAATAATGATAGCAACTCCTTTAAACACACTTTTTAGGATGACTTATTGAGATGGCATACAACTTAATACATTAATTAAATATAGCCTTTTTAATATAATTATGTTTGCAGATTAAATTTATTTGTATTTTTCATGTAAATATGCTAAAGTTGGTGGAAATAGAACAGGCGGGTTAGGGTCAAGTCTTTCAATACGCCAGCTAATTACTTTTTCTCATTTAGCTGCACATTACATTCATTGACCTTAACCCGTCGGTTCTATTGTTGCCGACTTAAGTAATTGTTTCTTAGTAATTGTTACTTTAAATTGTTAAAATGATGTCATTTTAATACATATTTAACCTTAATATGTTAATGTGTAATGTTATATGTAATTAACCTTAATATGTTAATATGTTGTTAATGGTTAAGATTGAAATTCTGAAACTAACACACTAAGAACGCACACTGTTGTAGCATTAGATATATGCGATATTTTTTAATTAAAATAATTTAATTATTTATACATCTCATGGTGTTTAACATTTTGATATGGCATGAACGAATATGACGTTTAGATATTACTCTTCAGAAATAAACAAAACTCAAATAAATTTTTTGTAATAATTGTACGTCATTTGTGTATAAAAAATATCGCAATTTTTTATTATAATTTTAATAATTTATTTACTTGTATCTTTAACTTAATAAAATATTATATCTAGATAAATTAATCACAAGACATTACTGACAAGACAGTTATTTATTTTGCCGACAAAATACAACCCATTAATCATCCTATTGGAGGCAAAGAGCGGAAGAGGCCCTCTCCTTGTAAATAAAGGGCATTCATTTTACGTCCCACCGTTGATTCAATTTAATATATGGGCCAGGGTTGGTTTGCTGGTTCAATGATTGCGCAAAATTTTACAATAAATAATAACAGTTTAATTTAGGGATTAAAAAAAGTATATAAAATCAGTACCGACCTTGTAATATATTTCATTTATATATGTAGTACATATTGACAAACAAAAATTGTTATTAAAACCTATGGTAAATAATTTTACAATTGTTTAAATTGTAGGAAGGTTTTTATTAAAATGAAAAGTATGTATGGGATCACAAAGTCGAACATGAACAAACTTTTATCTATTATAAATTAATTTATTTTATTTGTAACCGTTGCATAAAACATTACTAATAAAATTACTAGAAACCTCATACTTACATAAGGTACATAGTTAAATTATCATTACAGAGGAGTCACTCTATGATACAGGCTCTGGATCAATAATAGCAATAATTTTTAAAAAAGTGTCATTTAAGAAATTTCACAATTTGCACCATCAGATGATTACGAATCATTTTTTCGATTTATGCGAGTGACCTGAAAAGAGTGTAATGTAATGCGAGTGACAATGACGATTAGAGCAAGTGACATCCCGTGATGACAGTTTTCGAATCTGCATTAACCAAATTTAATTGTTTTGTATATAAATTAGTGCATTCAATCAACCATTGTACTCAGTATTTAAGCCTTATTTTCATAAATAAATTAATTATAATTGTTATTTGTCTGAAAAAATTTAAGTGCTACATTCTCTTTAAATCTAATATAATTTGCTTGTAAATATTTGATAAGCATATTAAAAATTTACCATTTAAAAAGTGAGGCCAGGTCCTTGTTTTATTCACTAAAGTAAAGAAGATAGAACTTAAACAAATCATTAACTTATGTGTTATTTATTATTGAAACACGTTATAATGTTGAAGCAGGACAATGACGACGAGAGTTGCTGATTAATGCTCTAGTTATCTGCGTCATACATTCTATAATGATGAGACGCGGTATCTTACTACGATAATTCTCAACCGTCAATTAGTAACACCGATAGTGCTGTAATGCCGGTAAATTTTGGTTAATGTTTTTAACAACATAGATCTTTAGCAAAAATAAATTTATAAAAATCCATCGCTTCTTCGGCGAATAACAATAGAGATGAGTGTCAGATTTGTGATGCATTATGTAACATATATACCGTCAATTAGTAATGTGATACTGATGATTTGTGAACTGATTAATGTTTTATTAGTTTTTATTTTAAAATTATTTATTTACAAACATATGTAATTTACTATAGTGATGTTGTTCGGGACTTAGTGTCAAAATGCCCTTTTTCAATTTCCCATGAAATACTATAATACAAATGTAACACATTAGTTTTTTTTAATATTATTTTTTCATCATCTACGATAAATTTTCAACTAATTAAAAATCGGCACCAAGAGTGCCGGCCGGTACGGGTTCATGGAAAGTGAGGTTAGGGGCCAGTTGATACGCGCAGGATGTGTAATCGTAAACTTAAATGTAAACTTTCGTGTTTTGTTAAGTGTCGTGTGCGTGTAAAATGTGATTGTAATTTTATCGTTGATAAGAACTTAACATTTGCAATGTTTTATCCTCGTCTCAGCACTGGATGCCCCTAGGAGAGGGGCGAAACAATTGTTCTCATCTGAACTCAAAGTATTGCTGTATAGACGGTGAGTTTACCAATTAAAAATCACTGATTGAATCTATATTTTTCAGTTACATTGCCGAAAGTAAACTAAAAATGAATGGAAACCTCTCATAAGACCAAGCAAAAAAGCTTGTCCTTTTTGCAATGAATAACTAACATTAGCTGTATAACGTTAGATCTACAACTATTGTTTCGTTGTAGGACACAGAGTACAGTGTTTGTAACAACAAACATTGACACAACAGTGTCATAAATACTATTCATGTATTTGGTATACGAACAGTAAAAAAGTATTCATTTATTTATAAATAGCAACGTGTAAAAAATTTTATATAAATTCTTTACATAACATTAGCCTACTATTGGTTCCATCGCAGATGGTGAAAAAGGTAACAAATCAGAAAACAATCTAAAACTAATATTAATAATGACCCTTTATAAATTATAGACCTATACAAAAGCACTTAATTAAAGTGATTTGTCACAGTTAAGGATTTTTAGACTAGAACCAACCGTAATTATATAAATGTCCAAAGGGATGGTTTGTGATCGATAAATGGTTCCAAGAATATGTATTCAATTTCATCAAAAGTTATGACTTTCTAAAGAAAAAATAATAATTGTTTTCATAACTTACAACAAAATGTGATTAAGTAAATAGTAATAATGAATATATGACAAAGTATTTGATTGATTGTTTTGTTTACTTTGTATATTTTTGTTAAAGGACCTCACAATATTTTTTTTGTCATATAATTTATAAAAAATCTGTGACAATCTTAATCAAAGCTCTTTTAATTTACTACAGATTTGTTCCTATGACTCTTTGTCGTATCTCTACTCGTTAGCCCTGAAGACAGATTTAAATAATCCATAAGTTGTTACTTTCTTCATTTTTACACATACTTCAATAAATAGCTTCCTTATTATAACACTTAATAATAATAATTAATTTGGTTTTAGAAAAAATAGATCTACTCTAGATGCTTTAACAAATTATGTAAGTATAATATCCAAGAACATAGAAAATAAAAATTATATTTCTACAATACAATGAGTAGTGGCAAAGTGGGGGCTGCTGGCTCAGGTCAATGACCCCTGAGGAATGCTGACGTCACCAAGGTCACTGACGTCACGAATGACGTCATCGGTGACGTCATCGATGACGTCATTTCTATGACGTCATAGGTATGACGTAATAGAAATGACGTCATGTCGACGTCATCACCGCTGACGTCACCATAATGACGTCATTGACGTAATTAAGGTCAAGGTCACGCGGAAAGACAAAAAAATTTTTCTTTGCACTCTTGTGGTTCCTAGTATTCGGCTGTGGAGTGAAAATCCACGAGAAACCACAAAAGTGCAAAGAAAAATTTATTTTCCCAGCGACCAGACCGAAAAACCTACCAAATGTGACGTAAGGCATTCCTCAGAGGCCATTGACCTGAACCCTAGCAACCCCACTCTTAAAACTAAAAAAAATAAATAATTTTTATTTCCACTTACCCACTGGAGAAACCAGAAGCCCAACTGGGAACAAAATTGCGAACAGCCGACGGTGGTGGTGTCATCACCGCGCGGGAGCCGGACGCCGACTGACCGGACAGCACCGCGCCGTCCGGGTACCAGGCCGCGTGGTGGGGGTAAAGTGGTCAGATGCGAAAAAATAAAAAAAATTATTTTTTTCCAACAACTCATCCGAGTTTGTTCTTTTGCTGGACCTCCGTTACTTGGAGTGGAAATATTTGTTAAGAGAATAAAAGTTTTTTATTAATTTCTAAGTGACCTTGACACTTAGTCTGGAATTGGAGTCACCAGCGTTATTTTACTGGCAAAAGTTAGCTCGTCTAAAAGTTTTTGAAACATTTTATCATCCATAGTGATCTTGGTGTCCCTTGAGTAAAATTTTGGATTATTCCTAAGGCAGCGTTTCATTTTTGTCAAAGTGGAAGTCTTGGACACCCTAACAGAATTATTTTGCTTTGCCAGCAAAAATTTTACTCTTAATAATTTTTTCTCGCAAAGTTTCAGCCATAGCTGTGTCTCACAGTAAGGTTAGTATAAAACTGAAAAACTCAGTCAATTGTAGCACCTAAGCTGGAAGTAGTGGGGGAACAGGGCTGTAGTGGTGGGGGTAATGCGGTCTGGTGTTGCTATGTTTAGAAACAGTTTGTTGCGAACTGTCCAAGTATTAACACGTACTGTGTAGAAAAAATAACAGCGAGACTAGTATAAAATTTAAGTCCGAGAAAATACTTATTGTTAGGTTAATAAAGAGGTAGAGCTAAATGAAAAAAATTATTGTACAAGATGTGCATGGTTCAATTTTGCAGCTAAGTTCAAAATCCACCAGTGTGGAACAAAATTTAATCATGAGGTTAAATATTTAAACACATCTGCGAAAATATTAGGAGGCTTGTAGAGCTAAATAAAAATTAATTTTGTAGCAAACAGGCAGCGATATATTTTTGCCAAGTCATATAATAAGAGGGAATGATGTAAAAATTGAAATTTTACTCACAGAAAGTCTGGTAGCGTTAAGGCGCAGCGTATACCATGCGTCGTGGGAGAAGGCTGCCGAGTAACTGACTTGTTTTTAGAGGCAAGATGGCAGACATGGGTTGGTTATATAAGTGTTATGTAATCCGCAAGCGATACCGGAGACAAAATTAAATTTGTTCCCAACCAACACTGACTGTAGGCTGAGCTGAGAGAGACAAAATAAAATGAAATGAAATATTATTCTATACTGCAACTGTCTTGGACCGAAAAATATTCTAAGTCCCAAGACCCCCCCCCCCCCCCCTCGGCTCCGGACGAAAAGTGCGCCCCCCCCCCCCCCCCCCGGGGGAGGAGGAGGTGGCATAGCCCGAGGCGTTGCCATACCTTGATACGTGTTGCATAATGAGATCCGGTTAGTAATGTATTCAGGTGTGGCTCTTGGAGATTGTCCAATGCCGCAAACAAGTACGTGTCGAGGTCTGCCTGTTTACGTAACCAGGTCCGGTTCCCCCACTCCTGACCGGCTCAGCTTCGGTTCTCTGAGGCTTAGCTTCCTCGCAGTTGCTTTCAAACACTTCAGCTGAGTGGTTGAAGCTCTGCCCTACAGGATTCGCAATGTAATGTTGGCGCCGCATTATATTGGGAATTCTTTTCTAGTCTAAGGCATGGCATGTGTAGTGTTAGGAAATAATTTTATTTTGTGCTTGCTGCTTGGTGCTCGGTGTTGGTTGTGATTTAGTGAAAGTGTTGTGCAGTGAAAAATATTTGTGTGTGCTAATATTTCCACAGGTTGGTGTTAGTCTAAGTCTTGTGTTTAGAAAAATAATTCTTTGTATTAATCTTCCACAGGTTGTCCCTAAAATTAGTTTTTATAAATTTTTGGCTTCCTTAGCCTATGTAAATAGTTATACTGTTAGGTTTGAGGCTTTGAAGCCTCCGTAAAATTAAATTTTTTTTCGAGGCTTAGCATGCCTCAAGAATTATTTTTTACCAACAATAGTATGACACTTAACGAGCCTGGGGGTTGGCCCCTGGGGATCCACCGTTAGGCCTTGTGCCAGCGGCGCTGCTGGACCTCATCACTCGTCACTGGCAACATACGGGTGGTTGGCATCCTTCAGCACGAAGTGTCGGCCCTGACACTGACCGGTACATTAGGCTTTATGTCAGTGCATTGCATTAGGCTTTATGTCAGTGTACTGGTTAAGATGGGACCCAGGTCATGATTAGCATGACCTTATGATTCCCATTGGGAACCAAAATTATTTAGCATGTTTCCCTTGTGGAAACTCAAAATTAAGTAAAAATTTCTTATTTTTTGTAACATGAATCCCCCTATGTTTAAGTTTTGTGTTGTAAAATATTTCTTTGTACTAATCTTCCACAGGTTGTCCCTAAGAAAAAATATTTTCTAAATTCGTATATTGGAGGATTAGCCTCTGTAAATTGGCAGTTAAAGTGTTAGGTTTGAGGCTTAGAAGCCTCCGTAAAATAATTTCTTTTGGAGGCTTAGCATGCCTCAATAATTATTTTTTAACAACAGTAGTATGGTGCTTAACGAGCCTGGGGGTAGGCCCCTGGGGATCCACCCTTAGGTTTTCGGACCAAGGGCGCTGCTGGGCCTCATCACTCGTCACTGGAAACATACGGGTGGTTGGCATCCTTCAGCACGAAGCACCGGGTCCTGACACTGTCCGGTACGTTAGGCTTTATGTCAGTTTATCGGTTAAGATGGGGCCCAGGTCATGATTAGCATGACCTTATGATTCCCGTTAGGGGAACCAAAATTATTGTAGCATGTTTCCCTTATGGAAACTCAAAATTAAGTAAAATTATTTTTTTATTTTTCACCTCCCCCTAAGTTGTGAGATTCCCCCGAGGCCTTTGACCGCCGGCGGTCTTAGGCCTCGGGGGAATTTCTTTTTAATTCTTGGATGACCTTGACCTATATTTGTGTGTGAATAAAAAAATAAAATAATTTTTGTTCCACATGTAGTCACAGTCAGCCAACACTTGGCGGATTTTTGCCAAAGTCCTGAGAGCTCGCAGGACTTAGAGCGATATGCGTTAAAGTGTTGGTTGTCTGGGCAGTGGTAAAATATTTTATTTGATATTCACACATAAGTAAGGGTAGCAGCCATCCAAGAGTTAAAGTCCTAGGGGTACTCGCAGGACTTAGAGCGATATGCGTTAAAGTGTTGGTTGTCTGGGCAGTGGTAAAATATTTTATTTGATATTCACACATAAGTAAGGGTAGCAGCGATCCAAGAGTTAAAGTCCTAGGGGTAGGTGACCCCCCCCCCCCCCCCCCCCCCCCCGAAATTTTTTTTTATTTGGATTTTGACCTTGACCAAAAATTTTTTGCTCCGGACGAAAACTGCGCCCCCCCCCCCCCCCCCGAAATTTTTTTTTTTATTTTGACCTTGACCAAAAATTTTTTGCTCCGGACGAAAACTGCGCCCCCCCCCCCCCCCCCCGAAATTTTTTTTTTTTTTGATTTTGACCTTGACCAAAAATTTTTTGCTCCGGACGAAAACTGCGCCCCCCCCCCCCCCCCCGAAATTTTTTTTTATTTTGACCTTGACCAAAAATTTTTTGCTCCGGACGAAAACTGCGCCCCCCCCCCCCCCCTCCGAGGGGGAGGTGGAGGCCTCAGGTACTTTTCCATTGGCACGTTTGGCCACTTGGTTACATAAGTAGATCCGGGTATTACGTAACAGACTTGTTTGCCCCCACCACATAGTGTGCTGGAATATTCCAATGGGTCGCGAGCTGCTTCATTCTGCTTTCAGACTTGCAGCCTGCTAGCCGACTCTACACCGCTCTCGTGACCATGGGTGTTCGCATCAAGAATTATCCAACTGCCTCGCCTGCTGTGACCTCCGCTCCAATGCCGACCACTTCGCCTGCTGTGACCTCCGCTCCAATGCCTACCGCCTCGTCCCTTTCAATGCCGATTCTTGATGTTTCGCAGATTCCACTGCCGCCAACCACGACTGCTTCGCCTCAAAAAATTATTGTGGACCTGAGACCCGGCGCTTCCTCTACCATCACTGCCAGCACTATGCTTCGCACAATTTTGACCACGGTGACAGCTATGTGTACTGTGACAACACCAACAGTCACAACCGTGGCAAGTGGAAGTAGTGTGGATCCCGGCCTGGTAACCATCAATTTGGACTCGGACGAGGAAATCTTCGAGAAGCCGAAGGAACGGAGGTCACCTTCCAAGCCATCTACTCCTATCAAAAATTATTTTTCCACCTTTGATCCTATCTCTCCCGTCCATAGCCCTTCCAAACCCGAACTAAATTTAACTTCTTTCCCTTCCACTTCCAATGACCTTCAAGTGGAGCAACCCACAAACAATAAAGTAAGTAAAATTAATTCTGGTCTGAAAAAAACAGTAAAGAAGGCAGCGGCACCGAAACGCCAATGTAATTATGTTTGGATAACTGGAGCGAAAGTAAATCAAAAATGCACCAGGTGGGCTGTGAGCGGCGAGGAGTTGTGCCGCTATCACTTCGACCGCAAAACAGCATCCAATCGGAGCACTCTTGATTCATGTTCGCTTAACATTGCCCCTAAGAAAACCACACAGATTCCCAAGGTACGTTATCAAAGACTCTATGCTGGTGAAAAATATTTCTTTCGAGCACACGTTTGTGTGAAACCTCACCTGTTTTTGATGAGGCATAAAGACCAGAACGTTCATGTAAGGGTTGCTAAAAAATTCATTGTTCCTAGATTTATGACCAACAGAGGGTACTTGATACGTGTTAAAGTTTTAAACAAGCTGAGGACTGTGTGGCGTTTGCAGGAGTAATGCAATCAGTAAGACTGTTTGTTTAATTTTCTAAATTTTGTTTTCCAAACATTTCCTTTTTCCAAATTAAAGTTTATTAAATTTTGTTTTTCCAAATTATTTCTTCACCCTCTTGAAATAAGGGAGGGGGGTATTATATAAATGAGCTATTAAAAAAAAAAAAAAAAAAAAAAATAGTTCATTTATATAATATCTTAACCTGGGGATAATGTTTTTTTTTTCTTAAAAAAAAACATTATTCAGACACGTCCCAAACCAGTGTCCTGGATGGTGAAGAAAAAGTTATAGCAAAAAACCTTTTTGTATTAAACTGATGTTTAGCTTCAAGGTAAACCAGTCAATGATCATGTGACAACAGGGTTCCCCCACCATTACTGAACTCTTATACCCACTCACTAAGCTCATTCTGCCTTGAACGTTTCAATTTGTCAGACGTAATGTGCAGTATCAATCCGTTTGTTGGAGACCTGGAATTGCAGCGTTTACCATCGGGGCATGTATATGCTCCGATGCTGGTGGAATATAAAAATTATTGTTCACCTGAACAACAGGTGTCCCCAGAACCTGGACCTTCTAATGATGGTGAAGAAAACAGTATTTTGAGGAGTGAGTTGGTCAGAAATGTGTCCCCAGAACCTGGACCTTCCAATGATGGTGAAGAAACTAGTATTTTGAGGAGTGAGTTGGTCAAGGGTGAATTGGACAGAAATTTAAAAAGTAAATATATGAAACGGTTGGCGGATCAAAAGCGTAACTACAAGGAGCGAGCGGCAATGTTCCGTTTGCAGTTGTTAGTGCCTAAAATCAGCAAACGTTCCAGCAAGCTCGACACCCTGACAGCCGCTTCTGATTACATCTGCTTGTTGGAATCAAAAATTAAATTTCTTGAAAGACAACTGCAAAATAAAAATAATAATTCTGAATATCTAGTGATTCGAAGTCCTGAGCAGGTTGATGATGGTAATGAACAAATTTTAGGAATGTAAGTAATAAAATCTTTTATTTTGTGTGAATTGGACTTGAACACGGATTAGCTGTTTGGTATGTGGAAAAAACAGAACGGGGGATAGAGCACTCTGTGATACTGGAATAACATATCACTTAGTGCTCTATCCCCCGCTCACAGGGTAATTTTATTTGACCTTGACCCACTAAAAAAGTGGTGGGGGTAATTTTAACCAAGCATTGGGTTTTGAGGAGGTTGCTCAGTCTCAGTTTAGCGTAGCCAGGAGACACACACTTCGAGATGACTCCTTCCAGTCTTCAACAATTGTGTTTGGAAAAAATTTCCGATGAAACTGAATTGTTCCGTTATGTGGTGCATCAGTCTGGTGCACCACCAAAAATTAAAATTTTAATTAAGGAGTTTGATTTTGAAAGAAATGGTTACACCAATTATTTTGCGTATGTTTTTAGAAATGAAAATCTTAAGTTTTGCAAAGACTGTGGTTTTTTTGCGTGTGAGGACATGACAGAATTTGTAGAAAGCGGTGGCTACATGGTGATGACTGGAATTTCTAACCTAAAAAGAAATGAAATACCGCAAGAAAGGTGTGATATTTGTGCAGCTTATTTACACGACTGGCATACGTATAGCAGAAACCAGGTTGAGCCAAAAAGAAGTTTATTATTTCGTTGGCCAGGGGTAGCGCCTAGGTTTTAGGTGTAAAAACAAAATTTTACTTATGGTATTTAATGTATTACCTTGAAAAGTGGTGGGGGTAAGTTAATATATACGTAGTGGAAAGCATCTGTTGGATTTATTCTTTGCAGAGCACTTCAGCCAGCATCATCATGGTAAGCCATTGTGTGGAGTTTGTTCTGTTGGAGGAGGACCTGGTGGAGATAGTGGAGCTGATTGAAGATACAACCAGGAAAGGAACAATAGAAAATGTAAGATGTGAACCTCAGGACGAGAGGTCACAACAAATTGTACAAAAATTTATTTCCAATCAGTTAACTGACAAAACTACAAACTTTGAGTTCGTAAAGTATTTATTTGATAACAAAGTAAATGCAAAAATGGCAATATTTTTTAAGAAATGAAAAACTTATTAGTTATTGTTATACGAGCTGGACTTGGACTTGGACTATGATATTTTGGTTAACGGATAACTTGGTGGTGGGGATAGTTTTTGTGTATATAATAGGGTTGTGAACAGCAAAGGTGAATATTCAATCACGATGCCTCCGAGGGACAACACCGTAGCAGCACACAAGAATATTTTACTTATTTTGCCAGAAATTCCAATAGAAGTAGTTAACCAGGAGGAAGAGGAAGAAGAAGAAGATGTAATGGAAGAAGAATTATCCGAAGATGAAGAGATGGAAGCAGGTGAAAATAATTTTGCAAACACTGATGGTGACAGCTTTGACATTGATTTGTATGCTGATGAAACATTGGAATCATCCGAAGAAGAGGACAATAAGGAAAACATCACTCCTCAAATAAGAGCAGTATTGGATAAAATGTCATTGTGCAAAAGACTTGTTATGTGTAGCAGAAAATTATTTTTTGATTGTAGTGACGAGGAGGACAGTAGTGATGAATATTCACCTTTGTAAAAAAAAATATTATTTAGCATTTAAAAACCCAAAAAAAATATAAAATGTTAAAAAGAAAAAAAAATAGAGCGGGGGATAGAGCAGCAGATGCTCTATCCTCCGCTCAAAATAATAATGTCCGATGACCTTGACCTACTTTTGTGAATTAATTGTGGTGGGGGAGAGCATTAGTGGTGGGGGAAACGTCATATATACGGGTAGTCAAGCCTCAGTCTCATTTGGTAAGAAAGAGGGAACGCTGGATCGGAGGTGATGGTAAGATTGACTTTATAGCAAATACTTTAACACTGCAATATGTTAACAGGTTGTCAATGGTTAGGAAATATTTTTATTTTTAGACTTGCTAGTTTGTTTAATCTTAAAACTTTAAATATATTTTCTTTTGGTCAAATGCTTTTGCCATACTTCCTACACGCTAACACTCATATAAAGTACAGGATTAAGCTGATCTCTCGGGGAAATACTATGTAGCCACCTCACATTGGTTGTCCGACTCGCATAGTATTGGTGATTTATACAACATAAAATTTTTTTCAATATGTTATATATCACCAATTCTTATTCGAGTCAGATAACCAATGTTAGGTGTCACATAAGTATTTCCCCGCGAGATCAGTCTTAATTCTGTACATTTTTTGAGTTTTGGCGTGTGGTAAGTGTGCCAAAAGCATTTGCTCAAAGAAATATATTTAAAAGTTTTAATTTTGAACAAGTTGGTATGTAAAAAATAAAAATATTTAACTTTTGCACCTGTTAATACATTATTGAAAGTATTTGTTAGAAAGTTGATCTTACTACCATCTCTTATCCAGTGTTCCCTCTTTTTTACCATAACAAAGGTGGCCTTGACCTATATATTAGTCCTGAATAAAAATTTTATAAAGAATTTATAACATTTTGTTCTGCGCATGCGCAGAAGGGTTTTTTCTAAGGTCACCCCCCACCACCCGTTATAAAAGGAGGTCGGATAACCCAGCCTCTCATTATTGGATGAACCTTTGTGGAGTAAACATCTAAACGCTCTTGTGGTAAAAATGCTTCTTTGCCACATTTGTGGGGAATTTTTCCCTGATGAACATATTTTGCAAATCCATCTGGAATTGCATAAAGAAGAGGACAATGTGCAAGTAAGTGAAGACTATTTGGACTCTATTGAAAAATTTTTATCAGAACATCACAGAAGACTGGACGATTGGGAAAGCGAGCTGCAGTTGCTGCAAAGGAGGAGGCCAACCGTCATTCAGTTTGGAGGCGCCGGAACATCAGGACTTGGAAGGAGACCTACAGCGGACATGGACACGGACACGGACTCGTCGGACTCGGACTCGGACATAAACATGGATTTGGATTCAGAATCTGAAGGTAATGGCATAACACAACTACGCACTATAGCATTGGAAGGACCTGTTGTCACACACTTTACAATAAATAATGTTCAATTGGAATTACAAAATTTTATTGACAGTGCAAAACTTTTAGTGAGTAAAACACTAAAGGAAGAGCTTAGAAGATTAAATTTTTTAAAATTTGGACTGGTATTAGACGCTATGTTCACAAACACTAATGGAGAAACATCACCAAGAGGATTTGTAACTAAAAACCGTACTTTAACTTTTGCATCCAATATTGATGATATAATTGTGGAGTGTTTGGAAGAGTTATTGACGAAGCTTCAAGAGCATGAAGGGAGGGGATCTGGCTGGACGCTAACATCAGTGGAAGGTATGGATTTAAGAATTCAAAAGCATGGGTATGGTATGAGGGGGAGTAGTTTCATCCCCCTACCAAAAAAGATCCAAGAAACCAAAGCGTGTATAAATGTAAAAAATTTTGACACGGAATGTTTTAAATATTCAATGCTAGCCAAATATGTTGTAAATAATACTTGTAGACCCGGTGTTGAATATCAAAATGTACAAAATAGATATAATTTTTGTGGTATGGTTTATCCTGTAAATATTAAAGATGTATGTAAATTTGAGAAGCAAAACCCCGGAGTCAGTGTAAATATTTTTGGGCTTGATGATAGCAATAATGTGTACCCACTACGGGTTGTAAAGAGAGAACTTCGAAACCATACAGATTTATTGTTGATTACAAAAGGTGAAATATCTCACTATGTATATATTAAAAGTTTTGATGCTTTAGTCAACAAACAGCTGTCTCGTAGGAAATGTAAAAAAACTTTTTGCAAAAGATGCTTTTGTTTTGTAAATAAGGATATAAGGAGAGGTGGTGCCCAGTGGTTGTTGGAACATCAAAGGCTATGCAATGAAAATTACGAGTGTAAAATTAGTTTACCACCACCAACCCGATCTGTTGTACAGTTTAATCATATTAACCACCAGTATAGGATACCAATTGTTGTTTATGCAGACTTTGAGTCTACACTTGTACCGCTGGAAAACCCTGACGGTGAAATTACTAGAAGAACCAAGTACCAGATGCATAAACCAAATAGTTTTTGTTTGTTGGTTAAGTCTACACTATCTGACCAACACTTGCAAAATTTCGGACTAACCACAACACCGGTATTGTACAGAGGTGAAAATCCTGCTAAATATTTTGTAGATACGTTGTATGATATAGCTAGTAAGGTGGATCAACTGTATGATAAAAATAATATTGTTCCTATGTTACCCCTTGAAGAAGAGGAGGAAATTCAATTTTTGAATGCTACATCTTGTTATATATGTAATAAAGAATTTACAGTGGACAATTATAAAGTTCACGATCATGACCATCTGACCGGATATTACAGAGGACCAGCTTGCAATGCATGTAATTTAAATTTAAAACTTCCAAATTTCATTCCAGTTGTGTTGCACAACCTTAGCGGGTATGATTCCCATTTTATAATACCGGAATTGGGAAGAGACACAGGCAAGATTGATGTGATAGCTCAAACTTTAGAACATTATATTAGTTTTTCTAAGAAAATTGGCAAAATAAAATTAAGATTTGTTGACTCATATAGGTTTATGCCATCAAGCCTTGCCAAACTAACTGACAATTTAAGACGACAGGATTTAAAGGAAACAAAGAAAATCGTACCTGCAGACAAATTGGATTTAGCATTAAGAAAAGGAGTGTTTCCTTATGACTATATTACAGGAATTGAAAAATTTGAAGAAACCAGACTACCACCCATTGAAGCTTTCAAAAGTAAACTGACAGACACGGAAATTTCAATTGAAGATTATAATCATGCGTGTAACGTCTGGAATGAATTAGGTATGCAAAATCTTGGTGAATATTCAGATTTTTATGTAAAATTGGATGTAACACTATTGTGTGATGTTATGGAACAATTTAGGAACACTTGCTTTGACGCCTATGGACTGGACCCCCTTCATTCGTTTACATCCCCCGGCTTAGCATGGCAGGCCATGCTAAAATCTACCGAGTGCAAGTTGGAACTGCTAAACGACATCGATATGGTTTTGATGATTGAATCAGGTGTACGCGGTGGATTAACACAGGCCGTTACAAGACATGTGAAAGCTAACAATAAATTTCTACCAAATTATGATGAGACTAAAGATTCAATTTTTCTTGGATATTTTGATGCCAATAATTTATACGGTTGGGCGATGTCCAAACCCCTTCCGTATGGCGACTTCCAGTGGGTAGAACCGGACAGCATCGGGGACATTATGCAGATCCCACAAGATGGACCGACCGGCTACATTTTCGACTGCGACTTCGAGTATCCAGAACACCTACACGATCATCATTACGACTTGCCACTGTTGGCTAAAACTGAAGTATCACCGACAGGAAGATGGCCCAAATTAATGATGACATTAAACAACAAAAACCGTTATGTGGCGCACTATTGGGTTGTACAACAAGCGTTGGAGTTAGGACTGAAAATAACAAAAATTCACCGAGTATTACAATTTTCTCAATCTTGTTACTTGAAACCCTACATAGACTCCAACACCGTGAGGAGAGCAGCAGCCACATCAGCTTTTGAAAAAGATTTTTATAAACTGATGAACAACTCAATCTTTGGAAAAACTTTAGAAAATAAGAGGAAACACAAAATTGTAAAATTAGTAAGTGATCCAAGAGCATTAGAAAAACTTGTACAAAAACCAAATTTCGGAACCACTATGATAATTAATGAAAATTTAGTAGCGGTAAGCATGAACAAAACCAAGATTGTTATGGATAGACCGTTGTACATAGGGATGTCAATATTGGATATAAGTAAAACGCATATGTATGATTTTCATTACAACAAAATGGTACAATATTATGGACGAGAAAATATCGGAGTAGCCTACATGGATACGGACGCACTAATTTATTGGATCAAGACGCAAGATATGTATGAAGATCTTCGAACGTTCATACACAAAAATGATTTTGATTTTTCCGACTACCCAAGAAACCATCCAAACTTCAATGAAGAAAACAAAAAGGTGCTTGGAAAATTTAAAGACGAATGCAATGGAGCTAGCATGGAAGAAATTATTGCACTAATGTCAAAATTGTATTCTTTCAAAGTGTATAAGGGAGAACAAGAAGAAACATCGACCACCAAGAAAGCAAAAGGTGTGAAGACAGGTTATTTAAAGAAAAATATAAACTTTGAACATTACAAAAACTGTTTATTTAACGACACCACCTTAACAGCAAAATTCAACGCCATAAGAAGTGAAAAACACAAACTATACAGTGTTACAGAAGTAAAAAAAGCACTATCGGCAAATGATGACAAAAGGCATATCATGGATGATAAAATTAACACTCTTCCTTTTGGCCACTACTCTCTTAATCCTATCAACGACTAACCTATTCTTCGTCCCTCTTCGACCCCTCTACGACCTAAATTCCTTTTCCTTCCGTAAAAAAATGGGGAACACGGCAAGCCCAACGCCGTGTTCCCCATTTTTTTACATCAATTTGAATGACCTTGACCCAGTTAAATAAGGGTATAATAGAATAAAAAAAATATTTTTACTTCATCTACCGAAGAGGAAGGATAAAATTATGGATTTAAAACAAAAAATTGTTAATGAGCTTCATAAACCGGCTAGAAGAAAATTTCCCCGAAGAAATACTGTTATAAAAGGAATGAATGATCTATATCAAGCTGATTTAATCGAAATGATTCCTTATAGCAAACAAAATAAAGGATTTAAATATATATTGACTATTATCAATTGTTTTACAAAGATGGCAGATGCTTTACCGCTAAAAGATAAAACCGGCAAGAGTGTAACAAAAGCCATGGAAACTGCGATACAGAGAGACAAAAATACCATAAAACATTTACAAACCGATGATGGTAAAGAATATTTTAATAAAGAATTTTCAAATTTAATGAAAAAATACGGCATAAACCACTATTCGACTAATTCAGAGGTAAAAGCATCAATCATAGAAAGATTTAATCGAACTTTAAAAGGTGCGATGTACAAGATGTTTTCAAACAGAGGATCGCACGTATGGATTGATATGTTACCAAAACTAATAAAAGATTACAATAACAAGTTCCATAGAACAATTGGTATGAAACCGAACCAAGTGACTAGTAAAAATGAAAAACTCGTATTAAAACGTATAAAAATGAATACTAAACCAAAAGTTGAAAAACTAAAGCCTAAAACGTTTAACGTTGGTGATAAAGTGCGAATAAGCAAATACAAAGGTGTATTCAGTAAAAGATATCTACCAAATTGGACAAATGAGGTTTTTACCGTATTTAAGGTACAACCTACAGTGCCGGAAACTTACATTTTAAAAGATAATAAAGGACAATTGCTCGAAGGAGGGTTTTATGGACATGAAATGTTAAAATCCACAGTAGGTGATGTATATCTCGTTGAAAAGGTGTTACAACGGAAAAAAGATAAAGTTAAAGTGCGATGGTTAGGATTTAATAAGAGTGAAGATTCTTGGATACCTAAAAAGGATCTTATATAATGATGGAGCATCATTTTAGGTTGAACCTTTACAAAGGATGGAGATAATACCGCAAAAGGATAGTTTTCCTATTAATAATATTGATGAACTCACGGTGGACAATTCAGAATTAAACACTGGCAAACATGGTGTTTTATTACCAAACACGGTGCGTTGTCTTGTAACCGGTCCATCAAATTGTGGTAAAACAAATGTAGTATTCAATTTGATTACAAACCCAAAAGGATTGCGTTTCAATAACTTGTATGTCTTTTCCAAATCATTACAACAACCCAAATACCAATTTTTAGAAAAAATATTTAATAATGTGCCAGAAGTGAAATATTACAAGTTTGATGCAAGTGAAAGCGTAATGCAACCGCATGAAGCTAAACCATTTTCAGTTTTTATATTTGATGATGTATCCTGTGAAAACCAAAACACTATCAGGAGTTATTTCGCTATGGGGCGACATAACAATATAGATAGCATTTACATAGGTCAGACTTATAGTAAAATACCAAAACAACTGATAAGAGACAACGCAAATGTGTTAATTGTATTCAAACAGGATGAAACTAACTTAAAACACATATATTACGATCATGTCAATGCGGATATGTCATATGAACGGTTTAAAGACATATGTGGTAAGGCTTGGGCTGAAAATTATGGATTTTTAACAATTATGAAGGAACAACCACTAAATAACGGTCGATACAGGATCGGTTTTGATAAATTTATATTAATTCACTAACCATTATATCACACAATCATTCTTGTACAGCACGTCTTGCTACAAACATGGTTAACCAAGAAAAGTTAGTAAAGGAAATTAAATCACTTAGTGATTCTATTCGGGCTAAAAACAGAGCGTTAAAGTTAGGTATCAGCGAAAGGGAGAAATTTCTCGAATCTACTTTTAAACCTATTACAGAGCCTTTGAAACAATTGAACAAAAAATTGACTAAACCTTCTTTTCAAGGTGATATTATTGCTCCAATAACAGAATATGAAAGGGAAAGTGTAATATCAGAAGATATTAGCGATGAGGACCCGGAAGCCTCCATATTTAGTGATACAACGGCAGAAAGAGAAGATGTATATGCTGGTAGTGAAGAAGAAGTGGTATCTATAGCCGGTGAAGAAGAAAAAACAGAAGGAGAACCATCAAACATAAGCTTATTGGGTGAAACTATTCATACAAAAGGACCGTTAGGAAGGAAATACTTGTTAAAACTGTTAATTGGAACTGATTCTACTAAAAAATACCACAGTTATGGAGCAAGAATGTCCAAAGAAGGTGTAATGATTGGTAATAGCAAATTAGATGTCGATAAACATGATAATATTCACATAGGTGATCAAATATATAAGGGAACAAGGGGGCTATTTGAATTATTATTTGAAAATAAACCTTTAAAAGCATTGGTAAAAGATGATGATTTGGAAGTGTATAGCAAAATTTTGGATCAAACTAATGCATATAAAAGAAATTATTTACCTGAAGCACCCATATATAGAAATAAATCTGTAAAATATAAAGATTTTGTTTCCAAATTAATACCGATTATAAGAAGAAAACCTGTAAAAAGAAGATTAGTAGCATCCACTTTAGATTTAAGTTCTCCAGAACCGAGAAAAAGAAGCAAATCAGTCACCGGTAAAGGATTGATGAAGAAACTATACAATACAAACGTAATTTATTACAATAATATCAATAAATTGGTGGATAGAATGAAACTAATACATGAAGCCAAAGAGGCGGGTCATACTGGATTGGAAAACGAATGGGTGGCTTTAGTGGATGAACTTAGAAACCGAGGGGTAATCTCATAAAAATGCGTTACTCCCTAAAATGCTATTCAGTTGCACCATGAGTGTCGACAAGTTCGGACGGTATTCCTCGGATGGATTATATTACGCGAATAACTTAAAAAGAGGTGCTGGTTTACCACAAACACCTGAAGGAGATTATGATATTAGTAATAAAAGGTTAAAAAACATAAAAGATCCCACAGACGAAAACGATGCAATAAACTTAAAAATATTAAAGGAAAAGATATCGCCAACATTAAGACTACAAAATAACACATATGACGCAGAAGATCATAGAATTATCAACGTTGGTAAACCAAATCAAAACGGTGATGCAATAAACAAAGGTTATTTATCATCTGAATTAAAAAATACGTTAAAATTCAATGGGAAAACGTATAGTGCTAACAATAAACGTATATCCAACGTAGATGACCCTAAAGATGCAAAAGACAGCGTAAATAGACGCTATTTACATTCCTTGATACCTGAAAAGACAAAAGATGGATTTTCTTTTTATAAATTTGTTATTAATGATATAGGCTATCCAAAAACTGAAAACGATGCTGTAAATCTAAAATATATTAAAGATCATTGCATCATACGTGATGTAGGGGTTATAGATTGTTTTAATAATTGTTTAGCAAATGTTAAAGATGGTTCGGCGCCATCAGATGGTGCAACAGTGGGTCAAATGATGGAAACCTTAAAACAAGAAACAACCTCTTTTGTAAAACAAGATCAAGTAGTATCGAAGCAAGGGGATGAATTTGTTCAAGGTAATGAAAAATTTAATTTATTAACATACAAAAATGATGCTTGGGATTGCATGGATAAAAAGTTATCAAATATGGGATGGGGTTATGAAAAACATGATGCAGCTGCTTTATCACAAACCGTACATCTAGATCCAGATCGATATTTTAGATGGTTTACATGTAATAATAGAGTGATAAGAGACTTGGCACAAGGAAGAGAAGCAAATGATGCTGCAACTGTAGGACAGACCATTACAACATCATTAAAGGATAGTAAAGTGTATAATTGTAATAATAAACGTATAACAAACCTTAAAGACCCTGAACATGTAGATAATGCTGTCACTGTTAATTTTCTTGTAAAAGTTTTAGGTAATGCGATATTTGATTTACACAATCATTTTACACCAGATATTCTTCAAGGAAAATCGGGTCATAATACTTATGCTGAATCCGCGAGAGGTGATTATATTAAACGAGAAATTTATAATAAATACTTTATTAACCCTAATACGCAAAAGTTTAGATCATCAGATTGGGGTGATATTGATATTTAATTAAATAACTCAATAAATGACTTCATTTATGTGCAACCTGTCATAGAGGTAACACATAGGTTACGCTTTTCGAATATAAAAGACAATCATGACGTTTCATTACACCAGTCCATATCGAGACACTATACGGAAAGGAGGTGGTATCACATCCACAGCGGTTTCTCTGTTAAGTAAAGCTTTAAATCGAATTCCAGTAGGATCTGTTGTAAATAGAGCAATAGACGCTTTACCATACGAATTTCACATACCGGGAGGTTATCAGTATTGCGGACCAGGAACTAAATTGAAAAAACGACTGGAAAGAGGTGATCTAGGCATAAATAAGTTAGATCAGGCTTGTAAAGAACACGATATAGCATATTCCACATTTAGCGATACAAAAAATAGATCAATAGCTGATAAAAAGCTCGCGGATATAGCTTGGCAACGAGTAAAGTCTAGTGACGCTAGTATTGCAGAGAAAGCAGCAGCTTTAGCGGTAACAGCAGGTATGAAGGCTAAAACAGCAGTAGGAGGTGGAAAAAGGAGGAGAAGAGTGAAAAGGAGATCGGCAAAGACGAAACATGGAGGGAATATTAGAAGAAAACGACGTTCCACCAGAAAGGGTAGCAAAAAACCAACAGTATGGTCAATGGTAAAAAACGGGGCAGGTCTATACCTAAGACCGTATCGTGCATATTAAATAAAAGAAATCAATTAGTAATACCACATAAAGCATTAACAAATATTGAATTATTTAAATACATTTCATGTTTAAAAATACCATTTTTTCGCGGTGTCTTTATGAAAGATGATTTACCAGTTAAAATGTGGAAAAACGAAACCGGTATTGTAAATTTAGACAATTCTGAAGGTCCTGGCACTCATTGGGTTTGTTATAAGAAATTAGGTGAAAATATATATTACTTTGATAGTTTCGGCAATTTACCACCACCTAAAGAACTTGAGCATTACTTTAAATCTGCTAAAAACATATATTACAACTATAAAAGAGAACAACCTGATAACACTTTAATATGCGGCCATTTATGTTTGGAATTCCTAGCTAAAAGTATCAGTCACAATTGAGATGTCTTCCTATACGGTATCATTAACAGGAAAATCGTCCACTTTACGAAGTATCCTTTTTCCAGCGTTACGCTTGCAAAAAGGAAGATTTTGGGAAGCGGCACTGTTGGATTTTACAACTTACAACTCTATTCCCAATGTTACGGAAGATAAAAATAACTTATTGCATTACTATAAAGGAAAAGATGCCAGTGGAAAGTTTACAGACTTAGAAGTTTGCAGTTTACCCACAGGTTCTTATGAAATTGATCATATTAATGAATTTTTGCAAAATAAAATGGGAAAAGACAATATAACATTAAAAGGTAATAACAATACGATGAAAGCTGAAATTAACTCCAAATATTACATAGATTTTACTCAGGAACACTCAATCGGTGAATTGTTAGGATTTCCCAAAGATGGGCCAATTTTAGAACCAAATCAAACACATTCCGGTAAACAAACTGTAACTATACTAAAAGTCAATAGTATAGATATAACTTGTAACATTATACAGGGAGCTTACAGAGATGGAGCAAATACTCATATAATACATACTTTTTACCCAAGTGTACCTCCAGGATTTAAAATAGTTGAAAAGCCACAAAACCTAGTATATCTGCCGTTGAACACCACTTTCATTTCAGACATCGTGTTGAACGTATTGGATCAAGACGGTAACTTGATAGATTTCCGAGAAGAGCCAATTACAGTTAGATTACATTTAAAATCGACACTTTAATACAAAAATCATGGGTTTATCATTTAAAAGTGGACAGCCTATGGGAAACCGCATTAGTAGCTCTTCAGCTGTGGAGGAGTTAACACGCGAGAACATTCGTTTCTTAGAAAAGATTGGTTTAAAATTAACCGATTATGGATATACTGGATATAGCGCAGGGTCCGACATTCGACGAAACACTATGGGAAAAAGAATATCACACCCACAACCCTTACACTTCATCAAAATTGAACAATAACGATGAAATTCGTATTCCTATACAACATCAAGACATTTACACACTACCATGTGAAAGTTACTTGTATATCGAAGGAAAAGTAACAAAAAAGGACGGTACTACTACTGGTACAACAGTTCCATTTATAAATAACCCTATGGCTTTCCTGTTTGATGAAATTAGATATGAAATATCAGGTGTAACAGTTGATTCCACTAAAAAAGTAGGTATTGCAACAACTTTAAAGGGGGTAACATCTATATCACCTAATGAAACCAATTTACTTCAACCGGCTGGATGGGTTTTACCTGAACATGACATAATCACTCCGAATACAAAGGGATATTTTGATTTTCATATTCCATTACGTTTGTTGCTTGGATTTGCTGAAGATTATAGAAAAATAATATTAAATGTTAAACAAGAATTAGTTTTGTTGCGATCTTCTAACGATAAAGACATTATTAAAGCTCCAGATGGTACAACGGATGCAAACCTAGAATGGAAATTAACATTAGACAAAATTGTATGGAGAGTTCCACATGTTAAATTAGCTGACGAACATAGAATGCTACTATTAAGGAAGTTAAAGGCTGATCGTGATATTGTAATTCCTTTTAGAAGTTGGGAATTCCATGAACATCCAAGCTTGCCAACTACAGATCGTCACACTTGGACTGTTAAAACATCTAATTACGTAGAACGAGCCAGGTATATTATATTTGGTTTACAAACAGATAGGAGAGACAGCATCACAAAACATGCAGGCAAATTTGATCATTGCAACTTAAAAAATATTAAAGTTTATTTGAATTCACAATTTTTCCCCTACGACAATTTAAATGTGTCATTCGCTAATAAAAAGTACAGTATATTATACGATATGTATGCGAGATTCCAA
This sequence comes from Neoaliturus tenellus, assembly GCA_030545055.2. Lineage (NCBI taxonomy): Eukaryota > Metazoa > Arthropoda > Insecta > Hemiptera > Cicadellidae > Neoaliturus > Neoaliturus tenellus. Next base: position 48,577 of record JAQYXR010000907.1, read on the forward strand.
AATTCATATTACGGTAAAACAAATACACCTTTACTATCACCAGAAGAATACTTAGATGGTTACACAATAGTTGTAATTGATTGTTCTAAACAAAATGAATCAGTAAAATCATCAAGTGTTGACATAAAGATTGAAATGGAGTTTAATGCAGCTATACCTGCAAATACAACTGCATACTGTTTAATTCTACATGATAAAATTGTAACATACACACCTCTAACTGGAATTGTTAAAAATGTATTATAAAAAACCGGTTTTGTTACATTCCGCGAGTATAAAAGCGGAGCGTGCAGGCCGCTCCTGATCAGTTTGTTGCCTGACGTCGTATGGGTAGCATCATCTTCAATATGGCTTCTACAAGTGGTACAACGGAATGCAATATAGAAAAGGAAATTTCAGAATTTTTGGATATGAATGAACAGCAACACGTCACAAATCAAGAAGAAGAAGAAAAAGGTAAAAAGAAAAAATATTTGTCCAAGAGGAAAAGAAATGTGGAAGAAAATATTTCACCAAATATTTTGATGGAAGTATTTTTAAGAATTTTTTATCCAATCTCTTCAAGTTTGGATAAAAGTGTTTTAATTGGAGTTATGAAATCAACCGACTATTCACCTACAGTAATTTTAACTCACGGAACAAAAATGATTTTGTTTACAGCCAATGCTTGGGAATCTTTTATGAAACACCTCCATTTGTTAGAATGTTACTTTAATAGCAACATGTTTGGCAGGAAAACAAAAGTAGGACTATTGGATTCAGACTTGGAAATTGATATTATTAAACACAGAGGTGAACATCAAATGAGATTCAGAGATACGACCAAACATGACATAAAAATTCAACTGAACAGAGAAGAATTTTTTATTTTAACATGTGCAACTGAACCAATAACAAGATATTTAAGACAGCTAGTATTCTCCAGTTCAATTATTAAAGATTATTTAACAGACACTTTGGACAAACAACCGGATGCACCAATTTTGTATGGACCTGTGGACACTTCAATATTCAACAGAATTCCTCATGAAGTTCAAATGTGGAGACAATTGGAACAATATGTGCAAGAAAAAAATAATTTTGTAAAATCAGATGAAGAAACACATTTCAGTGATGAAAAGGATCAAAGTGATGATAATGACAACAACAAAAATGACCAGATGGAAAGTTAAATAAAGTTTTAAAATTTTTCACAACACTTTACACTTAAATTGGTAAATTTTCAATAAAAAATTCAAAATTTTGTGGGTGTAGGCCTACCGGGGATGGTGCCCACGTTAAATATACACCAACGCGCCTTCAACTGTACGGCCTGGCATAAATACATGCCTACCGTGGTGTGGAAAACAGTTGACCTTCTGACACCGTGATGGATAGACGGGTGACCTTTCAAATGGACATGGAAGAAGAAATCAAGTCCAAGCCGGGTATTATTGAATTTCAGGCGTTTCGTGGTAACGATGATCGGTTTATAATTAAAGAACTCGTATTTTACGATATAGATAAAAATATTCCTTACACATTTTTATTTAAACCACCATGCTCTTTTTCTTCACTAACCACCAAAGCCGCAACAACAAACCGATGGACTTGGAAATATTTTCATCACATCGATTGGTATGACGGTTTTACCAGTTATTCAGACTTGTATCATATTATGCATCAATTTTCAAACAGATTTACTAATATTTACACAAAAGGACTTGAAAAGAAAAGATGGATAGAACAATTTACATCTACTCCAGTTAAAGATGTGCAAATTAATAAAAATTTTAAATTTATTGCTGAAAACATTTGTATT
>JAQYXR010000908.1:0-15918 GCA_030545055.2 Neoaliturus tenellus
ACACATGTGATGTCACAACAGTTTTGGTGTGGATCAGACAGACGATTCACTCTGTAGACCAAGTCACTATGATGTCACAACAGTTTTGGTAATGATCAGACAGACGATTCACTCTGTAGACAGAGTTCACTATTGTTGGTCACAACAGTTTTGGTAATGATCAGTCAGACGATTCACTCTGTAGACCAAGTCACTATTGATGTCACAACAGTTTTGTAATGATCAGTCAGACAATTCACTCTGTAGACAAGTCACTATGATGTCACAAAACAGTTTTGGTGGTAATCAGTCAGACGATTCACCCTGTAGACCAAGTCACTATGATGTCACAACAGTTTTGGTAATGATCAGTCAGACAATTCACTCTGTAGACCAAGTCACTATGATGTCACAACAGTTTTGGTGGTGATCAGTCAGATGATTCACTCTGTAGACCAAGTCACTATGATGTCACAAACAGTTTTGGTGGTGATCAGTCAGACGATTCACTCTGTAGACCAAGTCACTATGATGTCACAACAGTTTTGGTGGTGATCAGTCAGACGATTCGCTCTGTAGACCAAGTCACTATGATGTCACAACAGTTTTGGTAATGATCAGTCAGACGATTCACTTTGTAGACCAAGTCACTATGATGTCACAACGATTTTGGTTGTGATCAGTCAGACGATTCACTCTGTAGACCAGTCACTATGATGTCACAACAGTTTGGTAATGATCAGTCAGACGATTCACTCTGTAGACCAAGTCACTATGATGTCACAATAGTTTTGGTGGTGATCAGTCAGACGATTCACTTTGTAGACCAAGTCACTATGATGTCACAACAGTTTTGGTAATGATCAGTCAGACGATTCGCTCTTTAGACTTAGTCACTATCATGTCACAACAGTTTTGGTAATGATCAGTCAGACGATTTCACTCTGTAGACCAAGTCACTATGATGTCACAACAGTTTAGTAATGATCAGTCAGACGATTCACTCTGTAGACCAAGTCACTATGATGTCACAACAGTTTTGGTAATGATCAGTCAGACGATTCACTCTGTAGACCAAGTCACTATGATGTCACAACAGTTTTGATAATGATCAGTCAGACGATTCACTCTGTAGACCAAGTCACTATGATGTCACAACAGTTTTGGTAATGATCAGACAGACGATTCACTCTGTAGACCAAGTCACTATGATGTCACAACAGTTTTGGTAATGATCAGTCAGACGATTCACTCTGTAGACCAAGTCACTATGATGTCACAACAGTTTTGGTAATGATCAGTCAGACAATTCACTCTGTAGACCAAGTCACTATGATGTCACAACAGTTTTGGTGGTGATCAGTCAGACGATTCACTCTGTAGACCAAGTCACTATGATGTCACAACAGTTTTGGTGGGTGATCAGTCAGACGATTCGCTCTGTAGACCAAGTCACTATGATGTCACAAACAGTTTTGGTAATGATCAGTCAGACAATTCACTCTCTAGACCAAGTCACTATGATGTCACAACAGTTTTGGTGGTGATCAGTCAGATGATTCACTCTGTAGACCAAGTCACTATGATGTCACAACAGTTTGGTGGTGATCAGTCAGACGATTCGCTCTGTAGGACCAAGTCACTATGATGTCACAACAGTTTTGGTGGTGGATCAGTCAGACGATTCACTCTGTAGACCAAGTCACTATGATGTCACAACAGTTTTGGTAATGATCAGTCAGACGATTCGCTCTTTAGACTTAGTCACTATCATGTCACAACAGTTTTGGTAATGATCAGTCAGACGATTCACTCTGTAGACCAAGTCACTATGATGTCACAACAGTTTTGGTAATGATCAGTCAGACGATTCACTCTGTAGACCAAGTCACTATGATGTCACAACAGTTTTGGTAATGATCAGTCAGACGATGCACTCTGTAGACCAGTCACTATGATGTCACAACAGTTTTGGTAATGATCAGTCAGACGATTCACTCTGTAGACCAAGTCACTATGATGTCACAACAGTTTTGGTAATGATCAGTCAGACGATTCACTCTGTAGACCAAGTCACTATGATGTCACAACAGTTTGGTAATGATCAGTCAGACGATTCGCTCTTTAGACTTAGTCACAATTATGTCACAACAGTTTTGGTGGTGATCAGTCAGACGATTCACTCTGTAGACCAAGTCACTATGATGTCACAACAGTTTTAGTGGTGATCAGTCAGACGATTCGCTCTGTAGACCAAGTCACTAAGATGTCACAAACAGTTTTGGTAATGATCAGTCAGATGATTCACTCTGTAGACCAAGTCACTATGATGTCACAACGGTTTTTGGTAATGATCAGTCAGACGATTCACTTTGTAGACCAGTCACTATGATGTCACAACAGTTTTGGTAATGATCAGTCAGACGATTCACTTTTGTAGACCAAGTCACTATGATGTCACAAACGGTTTTGGTAATGATCAGTCAGACGATTCACTTTGTAGACCATGTCACTATGATGTCACAACAGTTTTGGTAATGATCAGTCAGACGATTCACTTTGTAGACCAAGTCACTATGATGTCACAACGATTTTGTTGTGATCAGTCAGACGATTCACTCTGTAGACCAAGTCACTATTGATGTCACAACAGTTTTGGTTGTGATCAGTCAGACGATTCACTCTGTAGACCAATTCACTTGATGTCACAACAGTTTTAGTGGGTGATCAGTCAGATGATTCACTCTGTAGACCAAGTCACTATGATGTCACAACAGTTTTGGTAATGATCAGTCAGACGATTCACTTTGTAGACCAAGTCACTATGATGTCACAACGGTTTTGGTAATGATCAGTCAGACGATTCCACTTTGTTAGACCAAGTCACTATGATGTCACAACAGTTTTGGTAATGATCAGTCAGACGATTCACTTTGTAGACCAAGTCACTATGATGTCACAACGATTTTGGTTGTGATCAGTCAGACGAATTCACTCTGTAGACCAAGTCACTATGATGTCACAACAGTTTTGGTTGTGATCAGTCAGACGATTCACTCTGTAGACCAATTCACTATGATGTCACAACAGTTTTAGTGGTGATCAGTCAGATGATTCACTCTGTAGACCAAGTCATTATGATGTCACAACAGTTTTGGTAATGATCAGTCAGACGATTCACCTGATTATAAGGGCACTATTTAGACTAGATAACATTTAACAAAATGCGACTTTTGGAAAAAAATATGTATACGCTTTTACAAAAGCAAATAAGTGGAGCCATGTTAAGAGTAAAACATCACTTCTTTCGTCATTCAGTAAGCTACATACAAGAAATTATGTTGTTTTGAGGTCCTCAGAAAAAACAACTTCTAATAAGCAAATCCTTTTTATGCACCGAAATGGATTTTAATTTTTAAGGTTCATTCGTCGAGATTGAAGAAGAAATAACAGTTTTACTTTATGCATTCTAGTGTTTCGATGTCGTGTGGATAAAAAATATTGCTCATTTAAATTAATAATGGGAAATATATATAGTAGGTCAAATCTGTTTAAAGTCACTATGATGTCACAACAGTTTTCGTGGGGATGAATCAGACGATTCACTCTGTAGAATAAGTCACTGTGATGTCACAACAGTTTTGGTGTGGATCAGACAGACGATTCACTCTGTAGACCAAGTCACTATGATGTCACAACAGTTTTGGTAATGATCAGACAGACGATTCACTCTGTAGACAGAGTCACTATGATGTCACAACAGTTTTGGTAATGATCAGTCAGACGATTCACTCTGTAGACCAAGTCACTATGATGTCACAACAGTTTTGGTAATGATCAGTCAGACAATTCACTCTGTAGACCAAGTCACTATGATGTCACAACAGTTTTGGTGGTAATCAGTCAGACGATTCACCCTGTAGACCAAGTCACTATGATGTCACAACAGTTTTGGTAATGATCAGTCAGACAATTCACTCTGTAGACCAAGTCACTATGATGTCACAACAGTTTTGGTGGTGATCAGTCAGATGATTCACTCTGTAGACCAAGTCACTATGATGTCACAACAGTTTTGGTGGTGATCAGTCAGACGATTCACTCTGTAGACCAAGTCACTATGATGTCACAACAGTTTTGGTGGTGATCAGTCAGACGATTCGCTCTGTAGACCAAGTCACTATGATGTCACAACAGTTTTGGTAATGATCAGTCAGACGATTCACTTTGTAGACCAAGTCACTATGATGTCACAACGATTTTGGTTGTGATCAGTCAGAAGATTCACTCTGTAGACCAAGTCACTATGATGTCACAACAGTTTTGGTAATGATCAGTCAGACGATTCACTCTGTAGACCAAGTCACTATGATGTCACAACAGTTTTGGTGGTGATCAGTCAGACGATTCACTTTGTAGACCAAGTCACTATGATGTCACAACAGTTTTGGTAATGATCAGTCAGACGATTCACTCTGTAGACCAAGTCATTATGATGTCACAACAGTTTTGGTAATGATCAGTCAGACGATTCACCTGATTATAAGGGCACTATTTAGACTAGATAACATTTAACAAAATGCGACTTTTGGAAAAAAATATGTATACGCTTTTACAAAAGCAAATAAGTGGAGCCATGTTAAGAGTAAAACATCACTTCTTTCGTCATTCAGTAAGCTACATACAAGAAATTATGTTGTTTTGAGGTCCTCAGAAAAAACAACTTCTAATAAGCAAATCCTTTTTATGCACCGAAATGGATTTTAATTTTTAAGGTTCATTCGTCGAGATTGAAGAAGAAATAACAGTTTTACTTTATGCATTCTAGTGTTTCGATGTCGTGTGGATAAAAAATATTGCTCATTTAAATTAATAATGGGAAATATATATAGTAGGTCAAATCTGTTTAAAGTCACTATGATGTCACAACAGTTTTCGTGGGGATGAATCAGACGATTCACTCTGTAGAATAAGTCACTGTGATGTCACAACAGTTTTGGTGTGGATCAGACAGACGATTCACTCTGTAGACCAAGTCACTATGATGTCACAACAGTTTTGGTAATGATCAGACAGACGATTCACTCTGTAGACAGAGTCACTATGATGTCACAACAGTTTTGGTAATGATCAGTCAGACGATTCACTCTGTAGACCAAGTCACTATGATGTCACAACAGTTTTGGTAATGATCAGTCAGACAATTCACTCTGTAGACCAAGTCACTATGATGTCACAACAGTTTTGGTGGTAATCAGTCAGACGATTCACCCTGTAGACCAAGTCACTATGATGTCACAACAGTTTTGGTAATGATCAGTCAGACAATTCACTCTGTAGACCAAGTCACTATGATGTCACAACAGTTTTGGTGGTGATCAGTCAGATGATTCACTCTGTAGACCAAGTCACTATGATGTCACAACAGTTTTGGTGGTGATCAGTCAGACGATTCACTCTGTAGACCAAGTCACTATGATGTCACAACAGTTTTGGTGGTGATCAGTCAGACGATTCGCTCTGTAGACCAAGTCACTATGATGTCACAACAGTTTTGGTAATGATCAGTCAGACGATTCACTTTGTAGACCAAGTCACTATGATGTCACAACGATTTTGGTTGTGATCAGTCAGACGATTCACTCTGTAGACCAAGTCACTATGATGTCACAACAGTTTTGGTAATGATCAGTCAGACGATTCACTCTGTAGACCAAGTCACTATGATGTCACAATAGTTTTGGTGGTGATCAGTCAGACGATTCACTTTGTAGACCAAGTCACTATGATGTCACAACAGTTTTGGTAATGATCAGTCAGACGATTCGCTCTTTAGACTTAGTCACTATCATGTCACAACAGTTTTGGTAATGATCAGTCAGACGATTCACTCTGTAGACCAAGTCACTATGATGTCACAACAGTTTTAGTAATGATCAGTCAGACGATTCACTCTGTAGACCAAGTCACTATGATGTCACAACAGTTTTGGTAATGATCAGTCAGACGATTCACTCTGTAGACCAAGTCACTATGATGTCACAACAGTTTTGATAATGATCAGTCAGACGATTCACTCTGTAGACCAAGTCACTATGATGTCACAACAGTTTTGGTAATGATCAGACAGACGATTCACTCTGTAGACCAAGTCACTATGATGTCACAACAGTTTTGGTAATGATCAGTCAGACGATTCACTCTGTAGACCAAGTCACTATGATGTCACAACAGTTTTGGTAATGATCAGTCAGACAATTCACTCTGTAGACCAAGTCACTATGATGTCACAACAGTTTTGGTGGTGATCAGTCAGACGATTCACTCTGTAGACCAAGTCACTATGATGTCACAACAGTTTTGGTGGTGATCAGTCAGACGATTCGCTCTGTAGACCAAGTCACTATGATGTCACAACAGTTTTGGTAATGATCAGTCAGACAATTCACTCTCTAGACCAAGTCACTATGATGTCACAACAGTTTTGGTGGTGATCAGTCAGATGATTCACTCTGTAGACCAAGTCACTATGATGTCACAACAGTTTTGGTGGTGATCAGTCAGACGATTCGCTCTGTAGACCAAGTCACTATGATGTCACAACAGTTTTGGTGGTGATCAGTCAGACGATTCACTCTGTAGACCAAGTCACTATGATGTCACAACAGTTTTGGTAATGATCAGTCAGACGATTCGCTCTTTAGACTTAGTCACTATCATGTCACAACAGTTTTGGTAATGATCAGTCAGACGATTCACTCTGTAGACCAAGTCACTATGATGTCACAACAGTTTTGGTAATGATCAGTCAGACGATTCACTCTGTAGACCAAGTCACTATGATGTCACAACAGTTTTGGTAATGATCAGTCAGACGATTCACTCTGTAGACCAAGTCACTATGATGTCACAACAGTTTTGGTAATGATCAGTCAGACGATTCACTCTGTAGACCAAGTCACTATGATGTCACAACAGTTTTGGTAATGATCAGTCAGACGATTCACTCTGTAGACCAAGTCACTATGATGTCACAACAGTTTTGGTAATGATCAGTCAGACGATTCGCTCTTTAGACTTAGTCACTATTATGTCACAACAGTTTTGGTGGTGATCAGTCAGACGATTCACTCTGTAGACCAAGTCACTATGATGTCACAACAGTTTTAGTGGTGATCAGTCAGACGATTCGCTCTGTAGACCAAGTCACTAAGATGTCACAACAGTTTTGGTAATGATCAGTCAGATGATTCACTCTGTAGACCAAGTCACTATGATGTCACAACGGTTTTGGTAATGATCAGTCAGACGATTCACTTTGTAGACCAAGTCACTATGATGTCACAACAGTTTTGGTAATGATCAGTCAGACGATTCACTTTGTAGACCAAGTCACTATGATGTCACAACGGTTTTGGTAATGATCAGTCAGACGATTCACTTTGTAGACCAAGTCACTATGATGTCACAACAGTTTTGGTAATGATCAGTCAGACGATTCACTTTGTAGACCAAGTCACTATGATGTCACAACGATTTTGGTTGTGATCAGTCAGACGATTCACTCTGTAGACCAAGTCACTATGATGTCACAACAGTTTTGGTTGTGATCAGTCAGACGATTCACTCTGTAGACCAATTCACTATGATGTCACAACAGTTTTAGTGGTGATCAGTCAGATGATTCACTCTGTAGACCAAGTCACTATGATGTCACAACAGTTTTGGTAATGATCAGTCAGACGATTCACTTTGTAGACCAAGTCACTATGATGTCACAACGGTTTTGGTAATGATCAGTCAGACGATTCACTTTGTAGACCAAGTCACTATGATGTCACAACAGTTTTGGTAATGATCAGTCAGACGATTCACTTTGTAGACCAAGTCACTATGATGTCACAACGATTTTGGTTGTGATCAGTCAGACGATTCACTCTGTAGACCAAGTCACTATGATGTCACAACAGTTTTGGTTGTGATCAGTCAGACGATTCACTCTGTAGACCAATTCACTATGATGTCACAACAGTTTTAGTGGTGATCAGTCAGATGATTCACTCTGTAGACCAAGTCATTATGATGTCACAACAGTTTTGGTAATGATCAGTCAGACGATTCACCTGATTATAAGGGCACTATTTAGACTAGATAACATTTAACAAAATGCGACTTTTGGAAAAAAATATGTATACGCTTTTACAAAAGCAAATAAGTGGAGCCATGTTAAGAGTAAAACATCACTTCTTTCGTCATTCAGTAAGCTACATACAAGAAATTATGTTGTTTTGAGGTCCTCAGAAAAAACAACTTCTAATAAGCAAATCCTTTTTATGCACCGAAATGGATTTTAATTTTTAAGGTTCATTCGTCGAGATTGAAGAAGAAATAACAGTTTTACTTTATGCATTCTAGTGTTTCGATGTCGTGTGGATAAAAAATATTGCTCATTTAAATTAATAATGGGAAATATATATAGTAGGTCAAATCTGTTTAAAGTCACTATGATGTCACAACAGTTTTCGTGGGGATGAATCAGACGATTCACTCTGTAGAATAAGTCACTGTGATGTCACAACAGTTTTGGTGTGGATCAGACAGACGATTCACTCTGTAGACCAAGTCACTATGATGTCACAACAGTTTTGGTAATGATCAGACAGACGATTCACTCTGTAGACAGAGTCACTATGATGTCACAACAGTTTTGGTAATGATCAGTCAGACGATTCACTCTGTAGACCAAGTCACTATGATGTCACAACAGTTTTGGTAATGATCAGTCAGACAATTCACTCTGTAGACCAAGTCACTATGATGTCACAACAGTTTTGGTGGTAATCAGTCAGACGATTCACCCTGTAGACCAAGTCACTATGATGTCACAACAGTTTTGGTAATGATCAGTCAGACAATTCACTCTGTAGACCAAGTCACTATGATGTCACAACAGTTTTGGTGGTGATCAGTCAGATGATTCACTCTGTAGACCAAGTCACTATGATGTCACAACAGTTTTGGTGGTGATCAGTCAGACGATTCACTCTGTAGACCAAGTCACTATGATGTCACAACAGTTTTGGTGGTGATCAGTCAGACGATTCGCTCTGTAGACCAAGTCACTATGATGTCACAACAGTTTTGGTAATGATCAGTCAGACGATTCACTTTGTAGACCAAGTCACTATGATGTCACAACGATTTTGGTTGTGATCAGTCAGAAGATTCACTCTGTAGACCAAGTCACTATGATGTCACAACAGTTTTGGTAATGATCAGTCAGACGATTCACTCTGTAGACCAAGTCACTATGATGTCACAACAGTTTTGGTGGTGATCAGTCAGACGATTCACTTTGTAGACCAAGTCACTATGATGTCACAACAGTTTTGGTAATGATCAGTCAGACGATTCGCTCTTTAGACTTAGTCACTATCATGTCACAACAGTTTTGGTAATGATCAGTCAGACGATTCACTCTGTAGACCAAGTCACTATGATGTCACAACAGTTTTAGTAATGATCAGTCAGACGATTCACTCTGTAGACCAAGTCACTATGATGTCACAACAGTTTTGGTAATGATCAGTCAGACGATTCACTCTGTAGACCAAGTCACTATGATGTCACAACAGTTTTGATAATGATCAGTCAGACGATTCACTCTGTAGACCAAGTCACTATGATGTCACAACAGTTTTGGTAATGATCAGACAGACGATTCACTCTGTAGACCAAGTCACTATGATGTCACAACAGTTTTGGTAATGATCAGTCAGACGATTCACTCTGTAGACCAAGTCACTATGATGTCACAACAGTTTTGGTAATGATCAGTCAGACAATTCACTCTGTAGACCAAGTCACTATGATGTCACAACAGTTTTGGTGGTGATCAGTCAGACGATTCACTCTGTAGACCAAGTCACTATGATGTCACAACAGTTTTGGTGGTGATCAGTCAGACGATTCGCTCTGTAGACCAAGTCACTATGATGTCACAACAGTTTTGGTAATGATCAGTCAGACAATTCACTCTCTAGACCAAGTCACTATGATGTCACAACAGTTTTGGTGGTGATCAGTCAGATGATTCACTCTGTAGACCAAGTCACTATGATGTCACAACAGTTTTGGTGGTGATCAGTCAGACGATTCGCTCTGTAGACCAAGTCACTATGATGTCACAACAGTTTTGGTGGTGATCAGTCAGACGATTCACTCTGTAGACCAAGTCACTATGATGTCACAACAGTTTTGGTAATGATCAGTCAGACGATTCGCTCTTTAGACTTAGTCACTATCATGTCACAACAGTTTTGGTAATGATCAGTCAGACGATTCACTCTGTAGACCAAGTCACTATGATGTCACAACAGTTTTGGTAATGATCAGTCAGACGATTCACTCTGTAGACCAAGTCACTATGATGTCACAACAGTTTTGGTAATGATCAGTCAGACGATTCACTCTGTAGACCAAGTCACTATGATGTCACAACAGTTTTGGTAATGATCAGTCAGACGATTCACTCTGTAGACCAAGTTTCTATGATGTCACAACAGTTTTGGTAATGATCAGTCAGACGATTCACTCTGTAGACCAAGTCACTATGATGTCACAACAGTTTTGGTAATGATCAGTCAGACGATTCGCTCTTTAGACTTAGTCACTATTATGTCACAACAGTTTTGGTGGTGATCAGTCAGACGATTCACTCTGTAGACCAAGTCACTATGATGTCACAACAGTTTTAGTGGTGATCAGTCAGACGATTCGCTCTGTAGACCAAGTCACTAAGATGTCACAACAGTTTTGGTAATGATCAGTCAGATGATTCACTCTGTAGACCAAGTCACTATGATGTCACAACGGTTTTGGTAATGATCAGTCAGACGATTCACTTTGTAGACCAAGTCACTATGATGTCACAACAGTTTTGGTAATGATCAGTCAGACGATTCACTTTGTAGACCAAGTCACTATGATGTCACAACGGTTTTGGTAATGATCAGTCAGACGATTCACTTTGTAGACCAAGTCACTATGATGTCACAACAGTTTTGGTAATGATCAGTCAGACGATTCACTTTGTAGACCAAGTCACTATGATGTCACAACGATTTTGGTTGTGATCAGTCAGACGATTCACTCTGTAGACCAAGTCACTATGATGTCACAACAGTTTTGGTTGTGATCAGTCAGACGATTCACTCTGTAGACCAATTCACTATGATGTCACAACAGTTTTAGTGGTGATCAGTCAGATGATTCACTCTGTAGACCAAGTCACTATGATGTCACAACAGTTTTGGTAATGATCAGTCAGACGACTCACTCTGTAGACCAAGTCACTATGATGTCACAACAGTTTTGGTAATGATCAGTCAGACGATTCACTCTGTAGACTCAGTCACTATGATGTCACAACAGTTTTAGTGGTGATCAGTCAGACGATTTACTTTGTAGACCAAGTCACTATGATGTCACAACGGTTTTGGTAATGATCAGTCAGACGATTCACTTTGTAGACCAAGTCACTATGATGTCACAACAGTTTTGGTAATGATCAGTCAGACGATTCGCTCTTTAGACTTAGTCACTATTATGTCACAACAGTTTTGGTGGTGATCAGTCAGACGATTCATTCTGTAGACCAAGTCACTATGATGTCACAACAGTTTTGGTAATGATCAATCAGACGATTCACACTGTAGACCAAGTCACTATGATGTCACAACAGTTTTGGTAATGATCAGTCAGACGATTCACTCTGTAGACCAAGTCACTATGATGTCACAACAGTTTTGGTAATGATCAGTCAGACGATTCGCTCTTTAGACTTAGTCACTATTATGTCACAACAGTTTTGGTGGTGATCAGTCAGACGATTCACTCTGTAGACCAAGTCACTATGATGTCACAACAGTTTTGGTAATGATCAGTCAGACGATTCGCTCTTTAGACTTAGTCACTCTTATGTCACAACAGTTTTGGTGATGATCAGTCAGACAATTCACTCTGTAGACCAATTCACTATGATGTCACAACAGTTTTGGTAATGATCCGTCAGACGATTCACTCACTCTGTAGACCAAGTCACTATGATGTCACAACAGTTTTGGTAATGATCCGTCAGACAATTCACTCTGTAGACCAAGTCACTATGATGTCACAACAGTTTTGGTAATAATCAGACAGACGATTCACTCTGTAGACCAAGTCACTATGATGTCACAACAGTTTTAGTGGTGATCAGTCAGATAATTCACTCTGTAGACCAAGTCACTATGGTTGTCACAACAGTTTTGGTTGTGATCAGTCAGACGATTCACTCTGTAGATAAAGTCACTATGATGTCACAACAGTTTTAGTGGTGATCAGTCAGATGATTCACTTTGTAGACCAAGTCACTATGATGTCACAACAGTTTTGGTAATGATCAGTCAGACGATTCACTCTGTAGACCAAGTCACTATGATGTCACAACAGTTTTAGTGGTGATCAGTCAGATGATTCGCTCTGTAGACCAAGTCACTATGATGTCACAACAGTTTTGGTTGTGATCAGTCAGACGATTCACTCTGTAGACCAAGTCACTATGATGTCACAACAGTATTGGTAATGATCAGTCAGACGATTCGCTCTTTAGACTTAGTCACTATTATGTCACAACAGTTTTGGTGGTGATCAGTCAGACGATTCACTCTGTAGACCAAGTCACTATGATGTCACAACAGTTTTGGTAATGATCAGTCAGACGATTTACTCTGTAGACTAAGTCACTATGATGTCACAACAGTTTTAGTGGTGATCAGTCAGACGATTCGCTCTGTAGACCAAGTCACTATGATGTCACAACAGTTTTAGTGGTGATCAGTCAGATAATTCACTCTGTAGACCAAGTCACTATGATGTCACAACAGTTTTAGTGGTGATCAGTCAGATAATTCACTCTGTAGACCAAGTCACTATGGTTGTCACAACAGTTTTGGTTGTGATCAGTCAGACGATTCACTCTGTAGATAAAGTCACTATGATGTCACAACAGTTTTAGTGGTGATCAGTCAGATGATTCACTTTGTAGACCAAGTCACTATGATGTCACAACAGTTTTGGTAATGATCAGTCAGACGATTCGCTCTTTAGACTTAGTCACTATTATGACACAACAGTTTTGGTGGTGATCAGTCAGACGATTCACTCTGTAGACCAAGTCACTATGATGTCACAACAGTTTTGGTAATGAGCAGTCAGACGATTCACTCTGTAGACCAAGTCACTATGATGTCACAACAGTATTGGTAATGATCAGTCAGACGATTCGCTCTTTAGACTTAGTCACTATTATGTCACAACAGTTTTGGTGGTGATCAGTCAGACGATTCACTCTGTAGACCAAGTCACTATGATGTCACAACAGTTTTGGTAATGATCAGTCAGACGATTTACTCTGTAGACTAAGTCACTATGATGTCACAACAGTTTTAGTGGTGATCAGTCAGACGATTCGCTCTGTAGACCAAGTCACTATGATGTCACAACAGTTTTGGTAATGATCAGTCAGACGATTCACTCTGTAGACCAAGTCACTATGATGTCACAACAGTTTTGGTAATGATCAGTCAGACGATTCACTCTGTAGACTAAGTCACTATGATGTCACAACGGTTTTGGTAATGATCAGTCGGACGATTCACTTTGTAGACCAAGTCACTATGATGTCACAACGGTTTTGGTAATGATCAGTCAGACGATTCACTCTGTAGACCAAGTGACTATGATGTCACAACAATTTTGGTAATGATCAGTCAGACGATTCACTTTGTAGACCAAGTCACTATGATGTCACAACGGTTTTGGTTGTGATCAGTCAGACGATTCACTCTGTAGACCAAGTCACTATGATGTCACAACAGTTTTAGTGGTGATCAGTCAGATGATTCACTCTGTAGACCAAGTCACTATGGTTGTCACAACAGTTTTGGTTGTGATCAGTCAGACGATTCACTCTGTAGACCAAGTCACTATGATGTCACAACAGTTTTAGTGGTGATCAGTCAGATGATTCACTTTGTAGACCAAGTCACTATGATGTCACAACAGTTTTGGTAATGATCAGTCAGACGATTCACTCTGTAGACCAAGTCACTATGATGTCACAACAGTTTTAGTGGTGATCAGTCAGATGATTCGCTCTGTAGACCAAGTCACTATGATGTCACAACAGTTTTGGTTGTGATCAGTCAGACGATTCACTCTGTAGACCAAGTCACTATGATGTCACAACAGTTTTAGTGGTGATCAGTCAGACGATTCGCTCTGTAGACCAAGTCACTATGATGTCACAACAGTTTTGGTAATGATCAGTCAGACGATTCACTCTGTAGACCAAGTCACTATGATGTCACAACAGTTCTGGTGGTGATCAGTCAGACGATTCGCTCTTTAGACTTAGTCACTATTATGTCACAACAGTTTTGGTGGTGATCAGTCAGATGATTCACGAATCATCCAAGATGAATTAGAATTTAATTAAATATTTACAGTAGTCTTTTTTATACTCGTAATTACCGTAAAAAATAAGTTTGAAAAAGTATACATTTGTATATAAAACGGACTAACGTCTAATGGACCGATGGTGATTTTGAAATGTAATATATGTTTTATCTTACTAAAGTGAGCTAGTAACCGACATTGCATGAAAAACTTTAAAGATCGTTTTACGATCTTTTATGTAGTAAAATGCGCAAAGTAAAGTATATTTGTTTACAATTAAATGATGTAAAATGTTTATAAATATGGTAGTTTCATATACAAAATATTTTAAATTGACTTTAAGACGACTACGGAATTCTCTTTGCGGATTTACCGAGAAGCGAAAAGTCGAGTAAATACGGACACAGTGGTTTGACACAAATACGGCAGGGATACTAATGACAACAGTCGTTTTGTATAGTACTGCATAAATAACTTTCAAATATGAGGCCTTATTTCAATTTTTATGACTTAACCAAAACAACAATAATATTACTTCACTACATCACCTGATTATAAGGGCACTATTTAGACTAGATAACATTTAACAAAATGCGACTTTTGGAAAAAAATATGTATACGCTTTTACAAAAGCAAATAAGTGGAGCCATGTTAAGAGTAAAACATCACTTCTTTCGTCATTCAGTAAGCTACATACAAGAAATTATGTTGTTTTGAGGTCCTCAGAAAAAACAACTTCTAATAAGCAAATCCTTTTTATGCACCGAAATGGATTTTAATTTTTAAGGTTCATTCGTCGAGATTGAAGAAGAAATAACAGTTTTACTTTATGCATTCTAGTGTTTCGATGTCGTGTGGATAAAAAATATTGCTCATTTAAATTAATAATGGGAAATATATATAGTAGGTCAAATCTGTTTAAAGTCACTATGATGTCACAACAGTTTTCGTGGGGATGAATCAGACGATTCACTCTGTAGAATAAGTCACTGTGATGTCACAACAGTTTTGGTGTGGATCAGACAGACGATTCACTCTGTAGACCAAGTCACTATGATGTCACAACAGTTTTGGTAATGATCAGACAGACGATTCACTCTGTAGACAGAGTCACTATGATGTCACAACAGTTTTGGTAATGATCAGTCAGACGATTCACTCTGTAGACCAAGTCACTATGATGTCACAACAGTTTTGGTAATGATCAGTCAGACAATTCACTCTGTAGACCAAGTCACTATGATGTCACAACAGTTTTGGTGGTAATCAGTCAGACGATTCACCCTGTAGACCAAGTCACTATGATGTCACAACAGTTTTGGTAATGATCAGTCAGACAATTCACTCTGTAGACCAAGTCACTATGATGTCACAACAGTTTTGGTGGTGATCAGTCAGATGATTCACTCTGTAGACCAAGTCACTATGATGTCACAACAG